>MU666924.1:141438-195883 GCA_026770625.1 Nicotiana glauca
AACAACATTAATCTCAAAACTACACGAGTTATATTATCAAAATTGATACATGGACATGCGTTGCACCTGTTCGAATCATAACACGTATCAAATACCTTTCAATTACACATAAGGATCATACCACTTAAGGACACTCCGCAAGAGATAACCCACCTGCTTCGCCTCAATTTAGCATTTCAGCACACCTTCCACCATGATACACATAGCACCATCAATTAGTCTTCCTAAGTTTGAACTCATACCACCATACATAACGCATTTTACCTTTCCACTAAGAGACATGAAAATATTCTCCACGCCCATAGTTCGGGGCTACACAGCATATCGCAATAAGAATCGAACACCTAACAGCTCACCCATTATCAAGCCGCCATTTCCACAATTAGGGACAATACTGATCATATAAATTCATANNCCTTTTTAACCATATGAGTAGATTTTTTAAATCTCTTTTTAACATCACTTTCTTTCATTATTAACCGTTCAATACCTGGGTACAACATCAAACAGTGCAAGTCTGCACTCAAGTCAGCCCCTTGGGCTCAGCACTCCTTAACAATTTCCACCAGTGTATCTGGTCAACAAGGCAAATAACATATGTATGCTAGTAATGTATGAGTGCTAAATGTCATGCCACGTAGTACAAGTAAAACCAATGCATAAATGCAATGTAATGCACATGACCAAGACGCTGCGGCGTACAGCCCAATCCATTTGGGCGCCCGGCGCTCACTGTGGGGGTTCAGATACCGGAGGGGCGCCTACAGCCCAAGCGCAATATCAATATCACTCCCGCTGCGGCGTGCAACCCGATCCATGCACAATCATGAATGCACATAATCCCCTTGGGCACTAGTCACATAACAGTTCTCAGCAAAAATGTCGTAAAATATCAATTAAGTTTTTCAAATCTTAGAAAGATGGCTGAGTTTGCAAAATAATATTTTAAACCTTGGACTGAGATAGAAATGTGCACAGTAACGCAAAACAGCGATATTAATCCCTGAAGGGTCCAAACATTCGGCACGAAGCCCAAAACATGACAATCAATCCTGTTCATGATAATTAATATCTTTATCAGAGTGTCAATTCAATTTCAAGCAATTAGGTAGTGTTTTATTAAGCGGGACGGACCAAGTCACAACCCCCGATGGTTCTCTACCCCACGCCCGTTATCCTGCGTGCAAGTCACCTCAATACAGCACTATGATGTGCAAGTCCGGGGTTTACAAACCCTCAGGCATCATTTACAAGTATTACCCACCTCGATCCGGCAAAAACTCTAGCCCGCGACGCCTTTGCTCCTCAAATCGGCCTCCACGCTCGTCGAAACTAGCCAAAATCAATACAAATATATCATAATAGGCTAATGGAACAACACCCAATCGAAAACAATCGAAATATAACGAAAATCTCGAAACTAGCAAAACCCGAGCCCCGGGCCTGCTTCTCAAAAAATTACAAAATTCACATTTCCGAAATCCTCGTCTCACCACGAGTCCATACATATCAAATTTATCAAAATCGGAGTTCAATAGCCCCTTCAAATCATCAATTTAGCATTTCTTAGGCTTCAAGCAAAACCCTCCATTTTACACTTTGATTCCTCCAATTTTCAGCGATAATTTCATGTTTTTACACTATAATAACATAAACCAAGACCAAATATCCTTACCTGATGATCCTCCTACGAAGCCTCTTCAAAATCGCCCAAAAATCGCCTTAGCTCACACCCTAAATTGATTTTTCTCTTTTGAAATTTCGAATGAACTAATTCATTAAACCCTTTAGACTTTTCGCTTCTGCGGTTCCCATAACCGCTTCTGCGGTACCGCTTACGCGTACAAATAACCGCTTCTGCGGTTTAACTTAAAATCCCGCTTGACCGCTTCTGCGGTCCCACACCGCTTCTGCGGTAACCGCTTTTGCGGTCAATATACCGCTTCTGCGGTCCCAGCCATAATACTCCAGACCGCTTCTGCGGTCACCATCCGCTTCTGCGGAGACTGCTCCTGCGGAAACAAGGTCCGCTTTTGCGGAAATACCCCAGGCCACCTAGGGCCGCTTTTGCGATCATAGAGCCGCATCTGCGGGTCCGCTTATGCGGCTCACCCACCGCAGATGCGGAAACAACGAAAGCTTCCCAACAGACCTGCTACAACACATCCAACATCCCGATTAACCATCCGAAACCATCCCGAGGTCCCCGGGACCCAAACCAAAAACACCAAACCACTCTAAAACACCATACAAACTTGTTCCAATCATAAAAACACGTCCTTTAACACAAAAATCAGCAAATTACCACGGATTCAAGCCTAATTTTCCTTAAAACATCTGAAACCAACATTCAATCAAAAACCCATCCAAACGATGTCTGAATGACCTGAAAATTTGCAGACATATCCAAAATCACCTAACGAAGCTATTACAACTCTCGGAATTCCATTCTGACCCTCGGATCAAAATCTCACATATCAACCGGAATTCGCCAAAATTCCAACTTCGCCAATTCAAGCCTATTTCTACACCGAGCCTCCAAAATCAATTCTGATCGCTCTCCTAAGTCATAAATAATCCCCCGAAGCTATCCAAATCACCGGAATTTGCATTCGAGCCTTCTAACCACATAGTCAACTTTCGGTTGACGTTTCTGAAACAAATTGCCTTCTAAGAGGCTATGTGCCTTATTTTCAACCAGAACCAATTCAATTACACCCGATCGACTCTAATACTGATATAGAAACATGAAGCAACACAATAAGGGAAAAACAGGGCAGTAACACATAAGACGACGGGTGGGGTCGTCACAGGTTCGCATTTTTGCAATAAGATTTTTGATACCTTACTCACCAAGTATGGTGTCACTCACGAAGTCTCAACTCCCTACCATCCTCAAGCAAGCGGACAAGTTGAAGTCTCCAACCGGGAGATCAAGAGTATTTTGGCAAAGACTGTGAATGCCAACCGGATGGATTGGTCAAGAAAACTTGAAGATGCGCATTGGGCTTATAGGATGGCCTACAAGACGCCGATCGGGATGTCTCCATATCGATTGATGTTTGGGAAGGCGTGTCATCTTCCGGTAGAACTTGAGCATAAGGCCATGTGGGCTTTGAAAAAGTTGAACCTTGAGTGGGATGTCGCTGCAAACCTAAGAGTGGCATTTCTAAATGAGCTTGATGAATTCCGGTATCATGCCTACACAAGTTCGTCCCTTTACAAGGAGAATATGAAGTACCTCCATGACAAGTACATCCACAACAAGGAGTTTAAAGAATGTGATCTTGTGCTATGGTGCAATTCCCGATTATGGATGTTTTCGGGCAAGTTAAAGTCAAAATGGAGTGGCCCCTTTGAAGTGGTGAATGTGACCCCTTTTGGTGCGTTAGATTTGAAAAATAATAATGATGGGGTGTTTAGAGTCAATGGGCATCGGGTTAAACATTATCATGGCAAGTTTGATGATGGCCACATTGTGCCGGTTCTTCATTTCAAGTGATTGGTGATCTGCGTTGTGCCGCGATTTTAAATCAGGCGCTTCTTGGGAGGTAACTCATATGTCTTATTCTTTTTCTTATTTTTCTTCTTTAGATTAGATAGGCTTTGTTTTGGGCTAACTAGTTTTGAAGTGTATGCAGGAATGGGTGTGCATTGCAGGGACTGTGTAAGAAAATTGGCTAAGTGTCACAAAAGTGCAAACCGCACAATTACTTTGTGGCTGCACAATTCTGTGTGCGGTCACACATCTGAAAGACCAAAAGTGCATGCTCTCTGAAGTTTGGCCTATCAAAGTTCCTTAA
Organism: Nicotiana glauca; assembly: GCA_026770625.1. Taxonomy (NCBI): domain Eukaryota; kingdom Viridiplantae; phylum Streptophyta; class Magnoliopsida; order Solanales; family Solanaceae; genus Nicotiana; species Nicotiana glauca. The sequence continues at coordinate 145,242 of MU666924.1, forward strand.
CAATTTGCGTCTACACACAAAATTATGCGGTCCATACAAATTCTGCGGCCGCACTCACTTTTGTTCGGTCCGCAGGACTTCTTCAGAGGAACAGGTAAGGAGTGCGGACCACACTCAAGTAAGTCTAGGCCCTCCTTGGTCAATCTATAAATAGAACTTTCATGCACTATTCACACTTTTCGGCCTCTGAACCCCCAAGCCCTAAGCATTTGCAGTGCAAGCTCTATTAGCTCTAAATCTTCTCTCATTTCATCAAGTTAGATTCTCGCCTGCATCATTCATTACTGGTATGTTCAATCCATGTTAGATTTTTGTTCTTTCGTTTTAATTTGTGCTCTTGTTGTCTTTGAATAGTTTAGTTATTTTTAGGCCTATAAATGTCAAATGTGCTTCAAAATGATGTGGGTAGCTTCGTATGTGTTAATTAGGGACTGGGTAGACCACTAAGCTTGTCAATTTGTGCAAACCAGGTCTAAATTGTGAAAAATTGCATGAACCCTAGTTCACTACCCGTGATATTCAAATTGTGTGGCCACTCACATTTTTGTGTTGTCTATAGTCCTTTAACTTAGTGCATTTGTGTGCTAGAATTGTGCGAAATGCACTCAAAAATATGCGGTCCGTAGTGAAATTGTGTGGTCCGCAGCCAAATTGTACGGTCCGCACTAATGAATGATCAGAGAACCCAGAATTTTGAACTTGGGACTGTGCGGCTGCACTCAAAATTGTACAGTCCGCACTTTTGGTTGTGCAACTTTATGTGGCAGTCTGCGGCCGCACTTATTTTTGTGTGGTCCGCACTGCCTCTTCTGAGACTGTCCTTCCACAACTTGCTTGCAACTATCATGCATGTATTTGAGTCCTATAAACCTGAAATCTAATTGATTCTTATTGTTATGAATTGCAGACAATGGTTAGATCACACGGTAGAGGAGATGCATCAAAAAGGAGGGCAGAACCCTCCTGAGGCCGAGGTCGAGGCAAGAGTAACCTACCACTTGCCATCCAAATAGCCATAAGCAAGAAAGCAGCCGCCAACAGACCTCCTGAACCCTCCAAGACCAGTGAGTATCTCCCATCTGGGGAAGCTTCTGAGTGTAACTCTGTGCAAGCACAGCTGGAATCCCAATCACAACAAGTCCCGAGTAGATTCCACTTGGTATATGAGTCATCCTCTGCTGCTAACTCTTCTGAAGGTTTGAAAGAGGGTGGTCAAGACTATAAGCCCTCTTCCTCACATGTCCCGGCTGCACCAATCAATGTTGATGATGATGATGATGTCTCGGACGATGGTAGAGGGGGTGATACTGTAGTGGGGAGGGGGGTTTAGAGAGTTCGAGGAGAAGGAGATGTGGGATGACAGATTCATCAGCTTGACTGTCGTCAACAGATTTAGAGAGTGGTGGCCCCAGAGAGCGCTCATTCTTGAGCGACAATTCTTGATGAAGGATTTGGACAAGCACAACACAAATGTCCTCAGACAGTTCCAGGAGAGAAAAGGATGGAAATGGTTCACCCAAAACGTCCTCGATGCAAATGAACACTTAGTTAAAGAATTTTATGCTAATGTGGCTCACATATATAAGGGTACCAAGGTGACAAATGTGAGAAACCTAAAAATCTGATTCGGCTCTTGTGCCTTGAACTTGTATGTGGGATTTGAAGAAGTGGAGGCAGTCTAATACTTGGAAAAGCTGGCTATGGGTAATGCAGCTCGCCCATGGCTAGCTGATATTTTGGCTATTCGAGGATCAACACATTTGTGGCTTACAACAGCGTCTCCAGTAGTCCAGCCCACCCTAAACTTCGAAGCAAAAGGGTGGCAGACATTTATGTGTAGTTGTATTGCTCCGTGCCTCAATAATAACAACCTCCCAATCCCCCGTGCAGTCTTGGTGGCCTCAATTATGGCTGGGTACCCGATTAATCTGTGTGCTATCATGTCCACCAACATCACTTTTACTGTCAAAAAAGTTGACAGATCCTATCCATACCCGAACTTCCTCACAGAATACCTCAAGGATCAAAAGGTGGAGCAGAGGCAATATGATACAGAAGTTGAGACCAATAAGCCTTTCTCATGGTACCACCTATAGTGTAGTGACAACCCGAAGTTCAAGGGTAAGGCAACTACCTCCGTTGGCTAATCTGAGGAACCAACGGTAGTAGTTACTGATTTAGCTGTCGATCCTTCCATAGTAGCCGGTCCTTCCACCGAGACAACAGTCATGCCACCTTCGTCTTCTAGGCCACCAGCTTCACTATCAGTGCCAACTTCATCCACTTTTCCACATACTGCGCTACGAGTCTCCCAGGCATTGGAGAGTCTCAACAATTGGATGCATGCAGCTACTTCAAAGCTGACTGACATATCCAATGTTGTTGTAGCATAGTTTTCTTCCTCAGTAGCACTACAGGTAACTCCATCAGTTGAGAAAATATTGAAGAAGATTCTAGACAACCAGAAGACCATTATGGAGACCCTAGTGGCGCATGGGGAGGTCATTGAGGAGTTAGAAAAGCAAACGAAGAAGATGCAGAAGTCTCAAACATCAAAAAATTCAGTGGAGAAGTTGAGAAAAAAGATTACCAAGATTACATCTACCGGCGATCTACCATTGGACTTGCTTATGGAGCCAGCAGCACCAGCAGTACCTGAGGCACCAGAGGCAGCAGCCGGCCAATTTGAAGGGCCGGTTGCGACTGCCCACACTGCTGAGGAGATGATCCAGATGCTCAACAACCCTGTTATCCCTTAGCCAATTGATGATGAGATACAGCTAGAGATCGAGGGTCCTGCGAATCCCATGCAGACTGAGACCATATAGGGAATTCTCTTAACTCTCTACCCTTTCATGTTCTTATTTTTGTTAAGCATTGGGGACAATGCTTGTTTTCAACTGGGGGTGGTCTATTTTTATTTATTGACATTGACATTTGGATTTGGCCTGTAATAACTTTCATACTATTTTTTACCTTTTATCTTTATTTTCTCTTTGGTATGTATATATTCTTCCCTCTAATTTGATGTATATATTCATTCCTCTTATGTATATATTCATTTCCTTTTGGTTTGTATATTTACTTATCTTGCTTTCCGTAGTTTATTTCATAGCTTCTTTAGTTTGTCTTCCTTAGTATAACTTCTTGCTTACTGAGTAGCTTCTTGTTAATTTGTTAGCTTACGTTTGAGTGAACAATAAGCCTTTGGTTTCTTAAAGCCATGTTCTTTTCAAAGGTAGATTTTTGTGTGAACCGGGTGGCTCTTCCCAACAATGGATGGCGTGAAAACCTTCTTAAAGTATTGAGTCTGTTTTCTTTTATGCTTAGGTAAATATAGTAGTAATGAATAAAAGGGTCTCAAGCATGCTTCACTTGGCAGCAACAAATTTACCTATGACCTTATGGTTAAAAACAAAGTTGTTGGCATGAAATAGCTCTAGTTGTGACCTTTGACTCTTGTGTTGACTTAAACAGTCATCGAGTGGTTCAGTCCCATTTGTGATTCTCAATATTAACTAGGGTTGTTGTGGGCCTTGACTCCGTTCTCGTTAGCAATCCAACAACGTGAGAGGTGAGGTATTGAATTGCAAGTCCAAGTGCTTGTGCTAATAGTCTAGAACTTGCCCCAAACATTTTTCTAGGCAAAATTCTAAGTGTAGCTTAGCTTGAGAAATGAATGTAGGCTCTACTTGATCCAATTTGAAGTTTTACCAATCTGAACTCCCTAGTCAACCCGTTTGAACCTAAGCCATTTTTCTTTCAATAACCACGTTACAAGCCTTTATCCATTTTGTAATGACCCTCTCTTGGCACCCGATCTTTTCTTTGCATTCTTGAGAAACAATTGGCAAAAAACATAAGTTTGGGGGAGAGACGAGGATTTTGAAAGTGATAAAAGGTACAAAGAAGAGAGAAATTAAAAAAAAGGAAGGCAAAGAAAAGAAAGAAAAAACAAAAAGAAAAATGCCAAAAAGAAAGGGAATAAGGTAGAAAGTTGAAGGGATCAATGATGAAAGGCATGGAGTAAATAGAAAAGGAGAAAAATGAATGTCATAAATAGGAAAGAGTGACGTTACATCTCTCTAGTTCCCCCGAGGAAAAAGAAATTGACTCAAAGAGTCGACAAAGTATGAGCCAAAATGAGAAAATGGTGTGCTTAAGAAAAGTTGAACCCGTTCTATCTCATCAAGAACTACCTTGATCCAAAAAGCCTTCAATACATTCCGAAAAAGTCCTACATGATTTCAAGTTGAGTGAGCTTGCATTAGTGGTGATATACATAAGGTGCAAGCTTATGGTACTTAGAGTCGAACTTGTGACATTCTTTTGAGAGAGATGAGCGAACTTTTCACAATCTTTTCTTCGAGTGTTACATTCTAAAGTGAGATTTGCTAACGGAGAGTAAAGGAGAAGAAGTTTGGGATCCACAATGATCTACATGAAAGAGCGAGCTTCATTGATTAATAAAGTCAACTCTTGATAATCTAGTCTCACATTAGAACTATTGTACTCAAAAAGTCAAACCATTGCATTGTTGATAATTCATACGTGTTATGGGTAATCATTAGTCTCAATTGATGTGTGATTGATTCACCTTAGGCCAGCTGAAATATCCAGTTTTCTAGTGGAGGTGGGAATTGCCTTAATTGCTTGAGGACAAGCAAAAGAATAAATTTGTGGGAGTTGATAAGTAGGGATTTGACCGCTTATTTGCTCTCTTTTACTTGCATTTTAGCTCAAAAATGCTCAAAAGTATACTCGAGAACTAATGAAATGTGCTTTCGTGCAGGAATATTAGGAAACAAGCCAAAGAGGTCAAAATCAACTTATAAAGGAGTCAAAAGTGGACAAGGATCATAACAAGGCAAACATGCCACAGTGCGGACCGTACAATACTTTATGCGGCCGCAAACCAAGGAAAGAGCAATGTCAATACTTCTTCAGAGTATGCGACCGCACAAATATTTTGCTACCACAGAAGAAGAGATTCAGAGAGTTTATAGGCAAGCTGAAGATAGGAGGATTGCACCATAATTATGCGGCCGCAGGAAGACAAGTGCAGCCGTACTCACAATTATGTGGTCCGCAGAAGACAAAGATCAGAGAGATGAAACTTTATGTTTAAGAAGAAATGCGGACCGCACCATTTTTGTGCGGCTGCACTTATTTTTATGCGGTCCGCAGAAGTCTTGCTCAGCCAAAGTCCAAGTTCAAAGGAATGTGGACCGCACTAGAAATGTGCGGCCGCATAACCTCCACATAGGCATTTTTGTCACATATTTTCAGCTTAGTACAAATAGAACTTTTTGTTCATTTTAGGTCAAGTTGTATGAGTCTAGAACACCTGAGCCATTTTCTTTACTATTTTGAGTAATATTGTACTAGATTAGCTTCTAAACATTAGATTTTCTTTCCTAATCAATTATTATGCATTCTATCTTAATTTCTTCTTTAATTTCTGCATTTTCCATAGGTAGCTAAATTTTTTGCCAGGGTTGTGGCCTAACCCTAGTGTAGACACATAATGGGTGTTTGATTTCGGGCTTGTTTGTGATTGGGTTAGTGATATTTAGCCTTGTTCTTACTTGAATTCAAGAATTAATGGTTGCAAACATTGATTCATGCCTTATTGACTTAGTCTCTACTTAAGAAAGAGAGGCTAAGCCTAGGAAAACTTGGCTAACAAGAAATTGGGGTGAACTCAAGGAATTGATAGCCCCAATTAAAGGGTCAAATCTAAAGATAGTAAGATCCGACTTGAGCATATATCACTTGTTTTGTGGTAATACCCATTTGGTCTTGAGAAAGCCAAATTGGGCAAAATAGCTCAAACTACTGAGAGGTATAGTGTGGGTAATTGCGTGTGATTGCTATATTACAAACCCGACTAAAAAACCTTGACATAGAGTTTACCCATTAGGTAACCACCTAGGTGGAAATCGCGACCCTAGATCATTTATCATTTGAAAAACAACCAAAACCTAAAATATTGTCTTCTAGTTTTATAATTGCAATCAATAGCTTAAATTAGAAATAGAAACAACAATCAAGAATGTGAAAATATAATTTGAGGCACATCATACAGTTAAACTAGATATATACCTAATCCCAATTCTAACTCCCTGTGGATTCGACCCGGACTTGCGTTGGATTTTTATTATTTCTTCGACCGCCTCACTACCTATAATTGTAGTGTGAGTTTGGGAGACATCGGGAGCCAAGGGCTTTTTATTCCGAGACTTAGCCCATTTCCCTCATTTCCCACTTGGACTTAGGTGATTTTTTAGAGCTTTTGGAGAGGGGTTCCATCATTATCAAGAGGTAAGTGATTTATACTAGTTTTGAGTTAAATACAAGGTTTATATATGGATTTAGACGTAAAAATTTATAGAAAATTTAGAATTTTGAAGAAAAACCTAAAAATTGATATTTTTGAATTTTGACCACGAATTTAGGAATAGAATTGGAAATAACTTATATATTTGAGTTCGTGAGGTTATGGGTAAAGTTTATCTTTGAAAATTTTTGGAATCCAGCCAAATGGGCCCGAGGGTGATTTTATCGACTTTTAAAGTGGAGTTGGGAATTGTTGTAATAGGATTATAATGAGTATTTGAGTATATATTTATGGGTTTCACAATAATTTACTAATTTTGGAGCGTTGGGCGTCTGTTTGAGTCGTTGGAAGGGCTTGGGAGCAGGTTATGGAGTTTCGGAGCGAGGTAAGTCTCCTTTCTAACCTTGTAAGAAGGAATTAACCCCATAGGTAAAATAATTCAATATGTGCTTCTATTTGTGGGGGGATACGCACGCACGAGGTGACGAGAGTCCGTGCGTAGCTACTATTATGCTTAAGTCCGGGTACTCTAGGACCCAAATCATGTTATACTTTCGATGTCTGCAACCTTCTTGTTACTTTGATTTCTTAAATCGCATTGAACTTCGTAAAGGAATTCTAAAAGGATAAAAATTCATTTTCTTGACCGTTTAATAAGAATTTGGCATTTCCTTGAATAGTTACCCTTAATAAATTCTTGAATTGGTTGTTTGAATGTGTTTATCTTTTGTGGAGCAGGTCGAACGCCTCATCAAACTTAATAGATGCATCTATGGTTTGTGTCGCTCGACCCTCGCCACTGCACAGTTTATATTTATATGTTAGATCAGGCCATACAACCTCGACATGATTTGTGCATGATTGAATTTATTGCTTTGTAATTTATAATAAATGATATTGCATCTTTGGTCTGAGATAAATTGTTAAATGGTGAGAAATAAATTTGGATATTTATTAATTATAAAAAAAATTGCTTACTTACTTCATAATATTGAGCTTACAGTCGTTCTATAAAAACCATGTTTAAATTATATCATTAGCATTTTATTTATAGCCCATAATAAGTGTCGGAGTCGACCCTTCGTTGCTACTTCTTCGAGGTTAGACTGGATACTTATTGGATACACATTATTTTCGTACTCATGCTATACTTGCTGTATATTTTATTGTACAGGCACATATATATTTAGTGGCCTTGTGGGGCGCAGCGGCATGGTTAGTGCGGGGACTTAGGTGGGATGCATTCCATATTACGATCTGCAGCCAGCAGAGTCTCCTTTAAAGTATTTATATTTTCTTTTCTGTCCAAATTTGCATTCTAGACTGATGTTGTATTTTGTTTTATTTCTTAGTTGATGCTCATGCACTTGTGACACCAGGGTCTGGTGTGATTATGGGTTATTAAGTATTGAGATTGTTAAAAATATTATTGTCTACTCTGAATTTTGCATCTTCTACTATTTAATTGAAGGAAAACTATGATTTCAAAAATATTAAAATGAGGTCTAAATTAAGTGTTCATTCTTTGCTTGCCTGACAGTGTGTCCGGCGCCATCACGACCGTTAATGGATTTTGGGTCGTGACAATATAATTTCACTGTGGTTTATGAGACCATTATGTGTACATTAATAGATCCAAAATAAGTTTGTAATCGTATCACTATATGTGGATGATATACTTATAGCTGCAAGTGACATCGAGTATGTAAAAGAGATAAAAGAGTGGTTATCATCTATTTTTGAGATGAAGGATATGGGTGAAGCGTCATACATTCTTGGAGTTAAGATTTTAAGAGACCGTTCAAATAGATAATTGTCTCTTTCACAAGAACCTTATATTAAGAAAGTTCTTGAATGTTTTAATATGCAAGATTGCAAACCCATAAACACCCATGTTTCCAGAGGTGAAGCTTTAAGCCGAAGGATGTGTACTCAGACTCCAAAAAGAACAAATGATAAAGATTCCTTATGCCAATGCAATTGGTTGTCTAATGTATGCTATGATATATACTAGAACCGATATATATTATACCATTGAGTTAGTTAGCAGATATCAATCTGATCCAGGATAACAACATTAAATTTCAGTTAAGAAAATACTGAGATATCTCAAAAGGCACAATCGACTATTCCTTATTTTACCACGGAACTAAAATGCAACTCAAAGGCTACACTGATGCTGATTGGGGAGGAGATTTAGATAAGAGAAATTTCGTCTCTTGATATATAGTCCTGCTTTACAGAGGCGACATATCACGTAGTAGTAAGAAATTAATCATGCATAGCTTTATCAACAATGGAAGCTGAATTTGTAGCACTTTCGACAGTTGTGCAAGAAGCTATTTGGCTAAAGCGCTTTGTGATCCATTTGGGTTGTGTATGAAAATGTTGTTGAACCAGTAATGTCACGACCCAATTTTTCCTCCGTTGGGTTTCGTGATGGCACCTAGTCTTAAGGACTTGGTAAGCCTACTAAAATACGGAATAATAACAACAACTAATAGAGCTAGAATTCTTCTGAGATGAATCCTTTATACACTAAACAACTCCCCAAAACCCGATAGTACAAGTCAAAAGCTGTACAGAGTTTTGTACAACTTTTAAACATAACCGTATGCAAATAAGTACAACAGTGTGAATACAATATAGGAAGGTGACTCTGAAGCCTGCGAACGCAGCTGCAGGGCTACCTTGAGTCTCTCCGGCAAGAATCCGCTCAGCTACTAACGAACAATACCTGGAGCTGCACAAAAATATGTGCAGAAGTATAGTATGAGCACACCACGGCGGTGCCCAATAAGTATCAAGACTAACCTCAGTTGAGTAGTGACGAGGATCAGTCAAGACACCCACTGGTCTAATAAGCTGAACAGGTATAAGTGTAGGAACAACTGAATGTGGTATCTATATAAAGGCTAACGATATTGCTAACAATATAGTAACTACAATAAGGAAAGGAAACAACAAATAACAGTGGAAACCCCATAATAAAGTTCACAAAAAGTGAACAAAAATACAATCCAAATTCGAAATTCACAAATACAGTAAGGACAGATCATAACTCAGCAACTACGACAGCTTTCACATTAGGTCATAGCCAACAACTTCAATCAATTAGTCAAATCTTTCATATGATAAAAACATTTTGAATTATACTTCTTCAAGTAAACATTTTTCTGAAATATTCCTCTAATAATGAATATCTTTTGAATATAACCCTTTCAAATAAATATCCTTCGAATATAAGTCACCTTATGACACCTCATCTCATAATCATACAATACGGGTCTCAATACCTGAATCCTAACACTAGACATCATGTGCCCTCATCACACCTCGTAATCATACTGACAACTCACGTGCCCAAAGAGTTATTCTCACATAGAAGGAAAATAAATGAGGGGTGCGTCTATACTCAGAAATATCAAAGAGCCTCCTACCCGATAAGGGTGATTAACCACGTGTATGCTTGTGCAAGTGTCCTAACATAGTTCGTACCAACTAGTAAGTATAAGGAATGGAATGGACGACACATATAATGTTTACACAAGGATAGGATCAATGAAAAGATCAGCTCAGAACACAACGATTTTAACAGGGGAAAATAACGTAAAAAGAATACAGCTCAACACAGAAATGGCAACCGGGGATCTACCAGGATACCGTCCTGTAGCCCTAAATGTAAATATCCAGCAAACCAAGGATCTACCAGGATACCGTCCTGTAGCCCCCAAATGTAAATATCCAACAAATCAGGGATCTGCCAAGATACTGTCCTCTAGCCCCCAAATGTAAATATCCAGCAAATCGGGGATCTACCAGGATACCGTCCTGTAGCCCCCAAATGTAAATGTCCAGTGGATCTACCGGGTATCGTCCCGTAGTCTAACTCATAGTGCGCTGGAGAATTACCGGAATCACGATCCATAGTCCCCAAATGTAAATGTGCAAGGGGGATCTACCGAGATATCGCCCGTAGTCCCCAAAGTAAACACACAACACCACCAACAGAAACAACATTTATAGCACAACAGAAATCTCATACATCACTACACTACACATAACCGCAACATGACAATAATACAAGGTAAGACAAGTAAATCAACTCAAGGACTATAAATCACAAGGAAACGGTAGAACCAGCTCACAAAGAATAACCACAGAAAAGAATGCTAGCATAAAGGGAACAGTTCAACTACGGGAAACCTAACATGTAGCAACGATCCCACATTATACAAGTCAATAACAAAGAAATCAACACGATTCAAGTAGTCCCAAATAAAGGCAAGTCAACAAGATATAAATTATCTAAACTCCTTTTAAGGTTGGACAAATTTTGAGGATATTCGAAAATTTAATTAAGGGAAGATGATCTTAGCTTCACTTAAGACTAAACAATTTCAGAAGGGGTAATGAAATTCTCAACTAAGATAAGCAACTATGAAAAGATAGCATGACAATAAGTGAGGAGAAATTCTTAAGTCAAATTAATTAGGTGTCAATTAGGTAATAAGAGTGAATCATGAAGCAATTAATTCCAATTAAGCATGTAGAGGTAAAACAAATAAATAGTAAACTCAGGCATGTCAAGAACACATTCCTACACAGTAAATATTAAGACCTAAGAACGCTAAAAGGCCATTTTTTCCCCAAATAAGTTCGAGCACACACTCGTCACCTCGCGTACACGAACTACAATCGACATAGAAGATTCAACTCCTAAGGAGAAGTCCCACACACAAGGTTAGGCAAGATACTTACCTCAAAGACGACAAACCGATACTCAAAAATACACTTCTCGGGTGAAAAGACCTACGAACGGCTCAAATATAACCAAATTAACTTCAAAACACAAATAAAATGCATAAGAAACTATTCCGGATCATAAAGTTTCAATCTTTAACAAAATCTAAAAATCAGTCCAAAAGTTGATTCCCGGGTCCGCACCTCGAAACCGACAAATTTTACAAAATCCGAATACTCATTCCAATATGAGTTCAACCATACAAAAATTATCAAATTCCGATACCATTTCGTCTCTCAAATCATGAAACTTCATTTTGAAAAATTTCTTCAAAAACCAACATTTTCCCTAACTAAAAATATAATTTAAATGATAAAAATAAAGACTAATTCATGTAATATATTTAAGTCTCAGTGAAGAACACTTACCCAATCGATTTGTACGAAAACCCATCAAAGAATTGCTCAATACCGAGCTCCACAAGTCAAAATATGATAAAAATGGTGAAACCCTCGATTTTGAAATATATTATGTCTGCCCAGGCATTTGTGCATCGCGAACACGAAGTAAGTATCGCATTTGTGAAGAAGAGAATGAAGGCTGCCCGGTTACTCAACGCGAACGCGACAATACGTCCGCGAACGCGAAGAAGGAAAGTCTGATGGCCCAAAGACTGCTCTTCGCGAACGCGTGAACTAGTACGCGAACGCGAAGAATGGGTGGCATAACTACGCGAATGCGGTGGACAGATGCGAACACAATGAATGAAGAGATAGAGCTACATGAACGCGGAGAAGGAAAATGAGGCGACCAGCAGAGACACTTCGCGAACGCGAATGAGGATATCAGATACCAGAAAAAGCAGTTCAAAAACAAGGGAAAATGGCTCGTAGCCCACCCGGAACACAATCGAGGCCCCTCGGGATGCCGTCTAAACACACAAACAAGTCATATAACCTAACACGGACTCGCTTGAGGTTACGAATCACATTAAACAATGCTGAAACAATGATTCAAACCATAAATCAAACTTATGAACTTTCAAATCTTCAAATTTCTAAACTCGTGCCAAAACCTATCAAATCAATCCGGAATGATGCCAAATTTTGTATACAAGTCCAAAATGACATAGCGGAGCTGTTCCAACTCTCGGAATTGCATTCCGACCCCAATATTATAAAAGTCAAATGTGGGTCAAACTTCTCAATTTTCCAACTTTTTCCAAAATGCCTCAAATTACCCTACGGACCTCCAAATTTAAATTTGGATGCACGCCTAAGTCCAAAATTACCATAAGAAGCTTTTGAGATCACCCAAAATCCATTACGGGGCCGTTTACTCAAAAGTCCAATTCCGATCAAATTTTTATTGTTTAAACTTCCAAAACTAGTTTTCTTCTTCCAATTTGATTCTGAATCATCCGTTAACTGAAATGAACCATGAACACAAGTCGATACATATATTATGAAGCTTTTCAAGACCTTAAGCTTCCGAATGGAGCTTAAATTTCAAAATGACCGGTTGGGTCGTTACATAAAAATCCTTGAAGAATGAGAGGAGCAAATGTTCAAGATGGTCATAATAAGGAGGCAAGTGCTTTAGAAGAGCACCACGACATAACACTTTATAAGACCTCATGGGAGAGGCTTAGGTACCTGAAAATAATGAGATAAAGAGATGTCAATAAGTTATGTCTCTTCTTGGGTAACGATGAAACCGATATAAAATTATCGTCAACGATATTGTTGATATATTGTAGCGCTTAATATTATAATATTGTCGAGGATCTTGAGCTCAAATCTGTCATGAAATTTGGACAGATAAATGATTGGCCAAATAAAAAATACGCAATAAAAATTGACTTCACCTAAAAAATATATAATTGGACGGATAGTCTATTATGCAAAAAATAAAATGAAAAATCAAGTCGATAGACATTAAGACGATTTGTGGCACACGATTTTTCATAAATATCCCGGCATCAGTTATATGGAGACAGGTTCTCCTGTGGTGGATGAAATTGTTTTCAGGTTTTAATATGGCAATACATGAAAAACTTTATATGCGTATAATGAAAATCCTTGAAGGATTTAAATTGTTCTGAAGTATTTTCCCAAAAATTTTGTTAAATAAAGCTTCAGCAATCCATGTATGACATATATGATATATTTTTGTGTCTTAGTGAAGTGGGTGCACTTATGTTTCTTGCTAGAACCTTGAGTATCACGTTATACTAGCAAGATTTTACTTTAATTCGATATGAAGACATTGGAATGCTATTAGTAATATATTACAAGAGAATCATTGATAGATTTATTTATTCGAACAAATATTGCCAAGATTTTGTTGGTTATGCAAATGCGGGCATTTTCCTGAAGTTCGTTCTTCAAACAATCTATTTGCATGTGCGAGTACTGACATATTATTATTTTACAAGACACTTAATTGTTGATACTTATTCAAGTCATGCCAAGATAAGCAACTGATAAAGCAAGAGACTCAACACACAACAGACGTGTGACTTTCCTTTGAAGAGAAGATTCCAATAATTCTGAAGATAATGTTGTTTGCTTATCTCAATTGGAAGAAGGATATATTGAAGGCAACAAAATAGAATACATTTCACCAAAGTTCTTTTCAGACATGATCTTCGACAGATTGGTGATATAGACGTTCAAAAAATTTATTTGATTGATAATTTGGTGGATCTGTTCAGTGAATCATTCCCAACCCCAGCATTTGAGAAGCTGGTATACGAGATTGGAATACGTCATTTCCGAAAAGTAAAGTGATGTTTTCATCAGGGGGAGTAAGATACGCACTACACTCTTTTTTCCTTAGTTGAGGTTTTATCCCGCTAGGTTTTCCTAGAAAGGTTTTTAACGAGGCAACAAACAATGCATATTACAAGATATGTGTACTCTTTTTCCTTCACTAAGATTTTTTTCCACAGGGTTTTCTTTAGTAAGGTTTTAACGAGGCACATTATTATGGACATCCAAGGGAGGTGTTATAAAATATAATTATAGTGGATGTTCATAACCATCAAATGTAATACCCACTACTCTTCTCCATTATCTCCATAACTCTCACTATTCTAATATTTATGGAGTTATGATTGTAACTCTCATACCCTCCCCTCCCCTCCCCCCGTGATCTTCCACCATGATCTCAAATGCTTAATGGCATATTTATAAAATTCTTTTGGTATATGTAGTACTATAAATAAAGGATGAGAGTCATTTTGTAACACACTTGAATATATTGAAAAAATAAGAATATCTCCTCTCTTTCTCTCTACATTCTTTTCTATTTGTTTGTTTTATATTATTACTTTGAGCTAAGTTTCTTAACATGGTTTTATATATAAATAATAAATATAGATATACAATGTAATTTTTAAGGAACTTAAAGAAAAAATATAAATATTAGTCTAAAGAAGTATATATAGGTAAAAATTCCTAATCTTTTTCCTTTGAGTTTCCTATCTGGCGTCCTAACTTTGAAGGAGTACCGACTAATTCAGATTTGCGCCGAGTAAAATTCAGGAAAGGTGTAAGCGCTTTCTATTAGTAATTTTTTTTTTTCATGACTTGAACCAGAAATTTCTGATTAAGAACTAAGGGGTTTTATTCATGAGAATTTTTCATAAAGCACCATCGTTTAGATCTAATTAGTCATTTATAGATACCACTTGCTATATTACGTGTTATAGATACCTTTTATATTTTTATACAATGTATTTTATGTATTTAAGTTGTTGTATTCATCAATACAAGCAAAAAAATAGGCGTAAAAGGTGAAATTTCAGCTAAGTTTGACATGTATTTAGCTGTATTCAAGCGGCATTAACGTTAAATACAGTAAAGTATCTGCGCAAAATCTGGAAGGTTAAATTGGTTAAAAACGGAAGGAAATCAAATCACATGATATTCTCCTAATTTAACTCAATGAACTAAAACAATCCCTCATTAATCTGTATTTGAAAGATACATAATAAAGATTATAGCTGAATAAAGAGAAATACATATGAATAATACAGTTGAGTAGAACTGTATACATTTGAATACAACAAAATACAGCTTAATTCATCTGAATAAAACACTTGAATACAATAAAATACAACTGAATACGGCTGAATAAAACTCTTGAATGCAACAAAATACAACTAAGTTCTGCTAAATAAAATAGTTGAATATAACTAATTACAACTGAATACAGTTGTATAAAACACTTGAATACAACTAATTACTGGTGAATAAAATAGTTAAATACAAGCCCAATTCTAACGGATCCTGAGTTATCCTAGAGACAAGCGCGACATCTCTTCGCTCGCGTTCTTAGTTGAAAACTTCCGTCGTCGGTGGTGCACAAACAGTGGATTTTGCGTCTCTAGTCATTGAAGAACAACCATGGCAGGTAGAGTTTAAAATGTGATGCAGAGCAATTTGAGTTTTCCTTGTGTTAATTCGTTTTACTGTTGCTTGTTGACAATTGTAAATTTTACTCAGGTGGACAACATGAGAGAGAAGACAACTAGTGAATTTGGGTGGGAGAAGATGTATGAATCGGGGATTGAGGGAGAAAGAATAAAGTGTATGCAAAAAGAGAGAGAGAACATGGTTAGTCAATTTTACGGTGATTATGTGAGAGAAAAAACTAAGAACTCGTGTGGAAATAATGAAAGAATCCCGAATGTACTGTTTCTGAAAACTTAAAAAAAATCACTGGGCAAAATTACCCTACGCGTTTGCGACAGTAGGGTCGCGTTCGCGAAGGGCACAAGTTGACAACCATCGCGTTCGCGAGTAGAGAAGTGCGAATGCGAAGAGGAAAAATATTGGGGTCCAAAAGATGGCCTACGTGAACGCGTGAAGCATTACGCGAACGCGCTGAAGAGGGCCGTTGACTTACGCAAACGCGAGAGAAGTTATGCGAACGCGATAGAGGGAAATCCAAGGCACCGCGAACGCGGAACAGAGGACGCGAATGCGAAGAAGTGGAACACCAAAGCACTGCGAACGCAAGCCTGGGGCCGCGTTCGCGAAGTACAAAAAGGACTGTGCAAAAATGCAGCAAAATCTGCTACTTCCCTAAGTGTAAAAACACCCCGAACCACCTCCAAAAACACACCCGAGCCCTCGGGGCTCCCAACCAATCACACACACTAACTCAACAACATCCTACGAACTTATCCGTGCGATCAAATCGCCAAAATAACATTAACATCAATGAATCAAGCCTCAAAATCATCATTTTCATTTCAAACTTCATAAACTTCCAACTTTAGCTATTTAGGTCCAAAATACGTCAAATGACGTACGATTTCGTCCAAACTTTACAGGAAGCGCTTAACACATATTTAAGACTTGTACCGGGAGTCGGAACCAAAGTACGAGCCCGATACCATTACTTTTTGATCAAATTTTATTTTCATTTTCCTTAAACATTTTCAGAAAACAATTTCATGGAAAAATTCATTCCTCGGCCCTGGGACCTCGGAATTCGATTCCGGACATACGTCCAAGTCCCATATTTTCCTACGGACCCTCCAGGACCGTCAAATTACGGGTCCGGGTCTGTTTACCAAAAATGTTGACCGAAGTCACCTTTAACCATATTAATATCCAAAATTCATCATTTTTCATACAGAATTCATAATTAAGCCTTCTGGCTACATGCCCGGACTGCGCACACAGATCGAGGCAAATAAAAGCGAGGTTTTCAAGGCCTCGGAAGCACAAAATGAATGAGGAAATAGGTGATGACCCTTTGGGTCGTCACATCCTCCAACTCTAAAACAATCGTTCGTCCTCGAACGGACAAAAGAAAGAAGTACCTGAGTCAGGAAATAGATGAGGATAGCGGCTCCGCATATCAGACTCGGACTCCCAGGTCGATGGCTCAGGAGGCTTACCTCTCCACTGGACACACACTGAAGGAAAACTCTTCGACCTCAACTGACAAACCTGCCGGTCTAGAATAGCTATCGACTCCTCCTCGTAAGACAGATCCTTGTCCAATTGGATAGTGCCGAAATCTAACATGTGGGCTGGATCGCCGTGATACCTCCGAAGCATGGACACATGAAACACTGGATGTACGACTGATAAGCTAGGTGTCAAGGCAAGTCTATAAGCCAACTCCCACGCGATTTAGAATCTCAAATGGGCCAATAAACCTAAGGCTAAGCTTGCCCTTCCTCCTGAATCTCATCACGCCCTTTATAGGCGATACACGGAGCAATACTCGATCGCTAACCATGAAAGCTACATCTCGAACCTTTTGATCTGCATAACTCTTTTGCTGCGACTGAGCCGAACGAAGCCTGTCCTGAATGATCTTGACCTTATCCAAGGCCTCCTGAACTAAATCTGTACCCAATAACCAAGCCTCTCCCAGCTCAAACCATCCGACTAGAGACCGATATCGCCTACCATAAAATGCCTCACATGGAGCCATCTGAATGCCGGACTGGTAGCTGTTGTTGTAGGCGAACTCTATCAAAGGCAAAAACTGGTCCCACGAGTCTCCAAAATCAATGACACAGGCTCAGAGCATATCCTCCAATATCTGAATAGTCCTCTCGGACTGGCCATCCGTCTGAGGATCGAACGCTATGCTCAATTGAACTGGGGTGCCCAACTCCTGCTGTACTGCTCTCCAGAAGCGCGAGGTAAACTGCATACCCCGGTCAGAAATGATAGATGCTGACACCCCATGAAGGCGAACAATCCCTCGGATATAGATCTCAGCGTTATATTCTTGCGAGGTTTCTGATTATTAGCATATTAGTGGGTTATACCAGCTATAGGAAAAGTAACATAAGTGGTAATTCGAGCAAAGGAATTGTTAGAGGCGTGCTAAGGTTGTCCTTATTGGCCATGTTCAGACTTGGGAAAAGATTCAGGACTTATGCCTTGTATAGACGTGGGTTTCAAGGGAAGTGATGCTGCCGGGTGCTTCATCGAGGGGGTATTCATATGCTAGCAAAGTTATGGAATTGATTATATTCGGGGCCAAGTTAGAGCGGGTGGCTCTCAACAATGGTCCAAGTGAGTTCAGAAGGGAAAAATGTGGTAATTAATAACTGTGAGCCTATAGGTGCGGTTAAGAATCAAGCTTGATAGCAGCTTATGAGAAGGGGTACATGATGCTCTATGATGTTTTGACTTGCGATGTAACAATTGGGAGTACGAAATGGTTTGTGGGATTTGAGACAACATGGTCTCATGATTCAAGGTCACTAGGGATGAGTGCGGATGGAGGGTGTTATGTATTGAATAGAGTTATTATTATTTCTAAGGCAATCAAAGATAAATTAGAAGAAGATAGAATGGTTAGCCCTGGTTGAATTGGCATAGTGGTGGCAGTAATCGGTTCCTTCAGTGAATTATGCAAGTCATTTGTGGCGGCGTGTGAGGCTTGTCGACCGCCATAATTGATGCTATTCATAAATATTTTACCATTACGGCCTGTTATATGTAGGCATATCTTGGAAGGGCTATGGTGGGTTAGACGACCACTTAGAGATTTGCATATTTCCACGGCTGTGAGAATTCACCTGTGTGTTGCTATGGTTCTCCTGAAGCGAGTTAAGTGAAAAGCTTTTATATGATGAAATGTTATCTTAATAGTGGTTCCAAAGCTATGATGAAAAGCGTGTTCTATCGTATGTTGGCATGTTAGGTGCAGTGAGTGGTATAAAATTTGAAGTAAAGATCAAGGTAACAGCTCGGTATGGACAAGGATGTCATGAGCTAGGATGAGCAGGAAAGGAGTTTTGATCTTTAAGGTAAGTTGGTATTGTCTTCAGCGTCACCTGAGATTGTTGTTTTGTGAAAAAGGCTTCGCATCCTAGTTAATAACTCTTGATTGCTTTTCAGCGTTAGTGTGGTCAGTGGTTTGGAGGTACGACCCAGTAATTTGTTATAGTAGGTTGTGGGAGTGTGTCCCACAAGAAGATTTTATACATGTCACTTGATTTATTTAAGACTTAAACCAAGTATGAAGGTTGTGATAATATCGTTGATATGAGAATATATGTTTGGAGGGCACTCAGTCTATTGAGTTGTGGAATGCAGATGATTTCTCCGACTATGATGGATGTTCTTATGTGTTATGAGCGGAAGAGGAGTTATTATGGACCTTTGAAAGGTAATTAATCTAGTTCAATGCGATCAGAGTCGACTTGAAGTCTGTGGATGAATTCAAATGTGAATATGGGCTCTATATCAGGTCAGATGTGTTCATTTCAATAATGCACTCCCTATGGAAGAGTAGTCAGGATGTCATTTCGTCGTCAGCTATTTCATGTAATGATATATTGCGCCGCGTGAGTTGTGAGACGACTTGGTGAATTGCTTATATGTTGAGGTTTCGCATAGAGATGATGTTATATGAGCAAAATGACTATTGGAATTCAGATCATAAATTGCACCTCAGTTGTGCTTGAGTTTTGTAGCGTATAGCGCTATATGTCCCCTCAGAGATGGTATTATGCACTCAGTGTGCTTGTGACCGAAATTCGGTATTTTATTGTAATGAGTAAGTTAGCTCGATGTGCATCTCCTTAGGTGAGTTTTATGTGTGGTTCAGGTGGCACGCCACCATGGGTATGTTATTTGGATCGGGTTGCGCGCCGCAATAGTGTGATGTTGAGTATAGTTTTCTATATGTTATTTTTTGTATGCCTTGCTTCCTATTTTCTAAGGAATGTCCGTATTAGTGCGTAAGTTAGGTAGTTCCTTCCAGAGTTCGTTTTCCTTTTATATCACATTCAAATTGGTAGCCTATTGGCATATTATGGCATCATATGAGACTTTTGATTATGCCCGGGGTTGCTTATTACCTGAACAATTCGTACTGGGTGAGACGAGATCATTGGATTTAGGATCTGTGCAATCTGACTATGTAAAGTATATTAAAGAGCTAAGACCATTATTTGGTTTATAATAAGGTGATGGTTCTTGTTAGGAGTATAGACCCAACGATTTGTTGATTCGGCAGTCAGTTATAAATTTCTACACAACTCTTCTGTTATAGCGGTATTGTAAGAGTTGGAGTAAGAGCTATGCATATCATGAGGTACGTTGTAAGCATCAGAGTCAAGGAATTTTGACCAAATTGATCATAGAATGTTATTGTGATCCTATGAGTAAAATGGTGCTAGGTATGAATTCAGCTAAGGTATGCAGTCATGTCTTGGTACTGCGTGTAGTGATTGATATGATAAGCGTATGCTGGAAACATGTCGGGCATAGAATTTCAGATGTTGGAATTAGGCTCTATGGCTTATATGCTTGAATAAAAGGAAATATCTTCAGCATTGATCGAGCTAATATGCTCAACAGAGTTGTGGTAGCACGGGAAGGTGCATGAGGAATTAAACAGTGATTTCACACTACTTCAGTATAGTTATCAACACGTTCGAGGACGAACATATGTTTAAGTGGGAGAAAATGTAACGACCCGACCGGTCATTTTGAGCCCTTGTGCGTCGTTCAATAGTCCGAGGCCATGAGCAGCTTCATTTCAAGTGTTATGACTTGTACGCGTAGTCAGAATTGAATTGTGGGAAGTTCAGAGTTGATTTTGAGAGAGAATTCTCATTTACGAAGCTTAAAGTTAAAAGAATTAACTAGGATTCAATTTTTGAGTGAACGACCTTGGAATCAGGATTCGAAGGTTCCAGCAGGTTCGTATAATAATTTCGGACTCGGGAGTACGATCGGGTCGGATTTTGGATGACCCGGGAGCATTTTAGCGACTATTGTAGAAGTTAGTATTTAGAAAGAAATTTCATAAGTTTGGCTTGAAGTGCATTTCAGTGTTATCGATGTCTGTTTGCGATTTCGAGTCTGAATAGCTCCATATGGTGATTTTGGAGTTGGGAGCGCGATCGGAAGTGAATTCGGAGGTCTGTAGGTCATTTTGGAGTCATTTGGCTAAAGATAGAAAAATTGAATTTTTTTGAGAAGTTTGACCGGAAGTAGACTTTTTGATATTGGGGTCGAAATCCGATTCCGAAAGTCGGAGTAGGTTCGTAATGTCGAATATGACTTGTCTGCAAAATTTGAAGTCAATTGGACATGATTTGATAGGTTTCGGCATCGAATATAGAAGTTTGAAATTTTAAAGTTCATTAAGCTTGGATAGGAGGTCGATTCATGATTTAAGCATTGTTTGATGTGATTTGAGGCCTCGAGCAAGTCCGTAATGTATTTTGGGACTACTTGGTATGATTGGTGGGATCCCAGGGGCCTCGGGTGGATTCCGGGTGGTTAACGAATCGAATTTGGGTAAAAATCTGCGAACGCGAAGAGGAAGATGGGAGGCTTCTGGTTTTAGCCTTCGCGAACGCGAGGTGGAGTTCGTGAATGCGAAGGAGGCAAGCTGGTTACTACGCTAACATGAGGAGGAGATCGTGAATGCGTAGAAGGAAAAGCTGGGCCTGATTCATTGGCCTACGCAAACGCGAGGCCTGGAACGCGCACACGATAGGTCTGGGCAGCTGGCCTTCGCGAACGCGGTCAGCGGGTCGCGAACGCGAAGAAGGGCGGACCTGGGCTAGGCAGAATGTTTAAAAATCGAGGTTTGACTTTATTTCACCCATTTTTCTCTTGGCTTGGGCGATTTTTGGAGCTTTTGAAGAGGGGGTTCCATCATTCATCATGAGGTAAGTAATTTATGCTAGCTTTGAATTAAATACACGGTTTATATATGGATTTAGACATGGAAATTTGTAGAAAACATAGGGTTGAGGGAAATCCTAGAAAATTGATATTCCTGGCATTTAACCACGATTTTGGGTATGGAATTAAGAGAAAATTATATATTTGAGTTCATGAAGCTACAGGTAAAATTATTCTTTGAAAAATTTTGTAATCCGGGCACGTGGGCCGGAGGGCATTTTTGTCAACTTTTCAATCGGGTAAGGAATTGCTATAAATTAGATTGTAATGAATAATTTAGCATATATTAATGGAACTGCATAATCATTGGCTAGTTTTGGAGCATTTATCATCGATTTGAGTCTTTGGAAGGGCGTGGAATACCGGTTATGGATCTTCGGAGCAAGGTGAGTCTCCTTTCTAACCTTGTAAGAGGGAATTGTCCTCGTAGGTGAATTAACTGGTTATGTGCTCCTTTTTGTGGGGGCTACGTATGCACGAGGTGACGAGAGTCCGTGCGTAGCTACTATTATGCTATTGTCCGAGTAGTCTAGGACCCAAAAACATGCTATACTCGGAATAATTGTAATCGAATTGACAATTTAAATTACTTAAATCACATCAAATTAGTGAATGAATTTCTAAAAATGTTAAACTTCATTTTCTTGAATTGTTAAAAGAGAATTGGATTTTCTTTGGATAATTGTTCCATGATAAATCCTTGATTGAATGGTTTTTGTATTTATTTATATTTGACTGCATTGCATGTATGACTCACGAGTAGGTTAATAGATGCATCTATGGTTCACGTTGTTCGACCCTTGGCAGTGCACACTTTATTTTCTATTAGACCGGGTCATACGCCTCGGCATGATTTGCGCATGCTTGTATTGCTTGCCTGGAGATTATTTGAGATTGATATTTGCTCTCCCCGACTTGAGATAATTGAAATCTAATGGATTATGAATTCAGAGACTTTTAATATAAAAAGGAACTTTTACGTGTTCGTGACATACTTGAAATTTCTGCCATTCTTAACAAATCCATATTTATTCACATTAGTAGTATATCATTATTGGACCACTAGTAAGTGTTGAAGTCGACCATCTCGTCTCTACTTCTTCGAGATTAGACAGGATACTCATTGAGTACACGTTGTTTTCGTACTCATACTATACTTTTGTCACGACCCAAACCCTGCTCAGGTCGTGATGGCGCCTCTCGTGAAGACAAGGCCAGCCAGACTATTTCCGAACACCACTTTAAAGCAGTTAATCAATTATATAACAGTTCGAATATGAATTAATGATATCAATTAATAAAATTACAACCCAATACAGCCCGATCGGGTGGTCACAAGTCACGAGCATCTAGGGAAGTCTAAATACAACTACAGGTCCAACAATATACAGAATAAAATTTAGAACCAAAGGAAGTAATCCGGTGCCGCAAACACTGGCGGTCACTCTGCTCAGTTGCAATAGCAATACATTCAACCAACTCAAATCCTGCTACCGGGTGAACAATACATGCATCTGCACGCGAGGTGCACGGAATAAAGAGAGTACTCCAACTCAGTGAGTAATTAAAGTAAATAATAACTGAGCAGCCAGAAATCACGTAAAGCAACCAACATAATATACAGAAGCCGGGTACGATTTCTGAGAAAATAGTGAAATCATTGAAATCTTTAGAAATGTTTCGGCTCAGTTCAAATCTCTTTCGAAAATGGTCTTTTAAATAAGTACGAAAACGGTTTCAAAATAGTTAGTGCTGATTAGCACAGAAAATTCGCCCCTCGGGCACAATTACCACAGTATAACAGGTAAAAAGACAAGAAGTATACAAATGAGCACATAAAAGCTCGCCCCTCGGGCAATGTCTCAAACTGAGCCAGCCCCTCGGGCTCACACTCCACAACACTCTCGGCCCCACGGGCTCCCTCTCTCAAATCACTATCAGAAACAGTATCACATAATAACTGTTGCGGCGCGCAGCCCGATCCACATATCGCTGCGGCATGCAGCCCGATCCATAGCTTGTTGCGGCGTGCAGCCCGATCCATATGGGTACCTGCGCTCACTGTGGGGGTGCAGACGCCGGAGGGGCTCCTACAGCCCAAGCGCTTTTAAAATAATATTTATTTAAAATAAATATAATACTGAGATTTTCTATAGGGGGTAAAAATTTCTTTATTCATCCCACGATATCCTTCGGTATTGGCTGTGACCGTACATCAGAATAATTGGTAGGAGGCCTGCCAACGTCTTGAATCAACTAATTGAGTTTGTGGGGCCATTAAGGGCTTAGACACCGCCCAACCCAAAATGTTGTGGCTTGTGCCCCAGCTCTCCAACGGCCTAGTTGGCTATTTATAGCTGAGAGTCCAACCTGGCCTACTTCCACCTTAGTTATTCATACTCTATTAAAGTAACTGTTATCTCTATAATTACTTGATTGAAACCATGTCTAGTAGACTATAGTGGTTTACTTTCTAGATAAATGACAACTGAATTCCAAAAATTGTTACGCTTACATAGAAATGTGGAAGTAGCCTATCCCCAGATTTGTATTGCAAGATTCATTCAATTTTATTTAGTTAGTAGAACCTTCTTGAGTTTTCGAAATAGTGTAAAAGAAGGGCTTCGAATTATTGCTATTTGACAAGGGGTTTTGACACAATTACCCACAAAACAAAATTATTTACCTTTGTCTACCTACCAATTACATTTCTACCCATGGTACGTTTTGTGGGAAACTTTTATTTTATTCTCCAATTCTTTTTTTATCTTATGCTTCTTTTCTTTTCTTTTTTCATTTTCTTTTTTCTTTTCTCCTTTTCTTTTTTCTTGTTTTCTTGTTTTCTTCTTATTTTTTTCTTTTCTCCTATTCTAATTTCATTTAATTTCTTTTTTTTATTATTCTTTTTCTCTTCATAATCCAATTTCATTTACTATTTTTTATTATTATTTTTTTATATATTATTACTAAAGAAAAATCAAATTATATACCAATTAAATGTAGCTGAATGCAGATCAATATAATTGCAAGGATTTCAGCGACCATCGTTGTCTTGGACATGCATCCTTTTAAAAAAAAAATCCCTCCAGCCGAGGACTTAATTGTAATTTTTTCCATAAATTCTTTTAGGAGAGGTAGGCACGTTAACTTTGGGAAGGAAAAGCGAGAAGGGAAATTCTTTAAAATACTTTTAGAACCTAATTTTGAGCGCATTGGACTTGCAATCATATTCACATGAAATGTTGAGGAAATTATTAACTAGAATGACCTAGTTGTAAGAGAGGAACTTTGAGAGATCCCCACCAATTAATACGAGCATCGTACTGAGAAGAGTCACCCTTTCAGTCGGCAGTGTCAAAGGACAATTATTAGATGCCATAAAAGACTGAAACAGAAAACTTTGACATAGAGCGTCAGAAACTGGAATGACTTGACCACAGAGCGGAGAACTAGAAATAACCACTAAATTTGCAATTATCAGATATCAGAAGTATCTACATTAGGAATGCAAAACAATTCCAGAAAGTCTAAAACTATTTACATGTTCTGACAAATTCTTTTGGCAAAAAACGCATCAATCATGGTTACCAGTTCCATTGAGATAGAACTTGAACCAAACTGTCATTAAACAAACTAAAGAGTCATGTTTCTATACAAGCAATGGTGCCTCTTAATCATTCAGGGCAGCCGTCATGACTTCAGCAAAAACTGTACTGAAAAATAATTTTGCCCCGACCATGCTTTCTACAGAAAAGTAGTCAGCATCATCAGGAATTCAAGCCCTGAATGCACATGACCTGGAAAAATCAGGCCCAAGTCCAGGCATGCATCACATTAAGTTAAGATCGATGAAGGAATATTTATTCCTCATCAGTAAAAGCTAAAATCCAAAAGTAGAACCATGTACATGCGCCACACACTTCTTTGCCTACTCACAAAACAGAGTCAAATGCAACCTGGAATTGAGCAGTATGTCTTGGCTTCGGACAAGAAGCATTAGCAAGTCCTCGAAGCAGTCTAAGAACATCAGCAGTATCGTCGAGGTAATACTTGGCTTTGCTTGGCTTTTGCCCAACCGTGCAGGCAAAGATATCTGGGGCAGCAGTGACTGACGGACTGGATACACTGCTTAATATGCTCTCAAACATGTCTTCATCTGATCTATCGTCTCCAATGCACATCACAAAATCAGGTGGTTTCCCGCTATCTACCATCATTGAGAGAACCTTTTGTGCCACTAATCCTTTAGTCACACCCTGCAATCACCACAAACAAGTAAAAACGTTGAAGAGCATAATGCAACACGCACATGTCTGTATCTGCATCAGACACAAATACACAAGGACGGACGATCTTACTTGTGGCTTGACTTCGACAATATGTTGGCCCCTCTTAACAACTGCAGGTTCATTTGCAAGTACAGTTTCTAAATGATCCAACAATTCCTTTGCCTGACAGGAGCCAAAATCTGGGTCTGCATCATGATGGTGCCACACCAAAGCACTCTCTTTCGGTTCTATATATGATCCATCGGTTGCTTCTGTGTAAAGTTTCATCACAGGTTCCACAATTGGTTTCCACTCAAGATCAGAAGCCAAACATTCCCAATCCGCTGTTTTACTACCCCTGCAACAAGATAGAAACATGGTTAACATGAAGATATCCATGGAAAACATCACGACAAATTCCAAGTGAGATATTACAGGGCAACTGCTTTAAAGGACACTGTCATGTTACACAAAATATCCATACAAGTCAGAAGGATTAGCTCCATACCTTATGAAATACCCATGTTCAGCAGCTATTCCAAGCCTTTCGCAAGGTGAAAGCCATTCACTTAATGACATCCTTCCTCTGCCACTAACAATATAGACAGTGTTTTTAGGATCACTGCTTAAAGCATTCAACAGCGTAAGAACTTCAGCACTTGGAGCTTTAATCAATGATGATTGAGGTACAACAGTGCCATCGTAATCCAAGAAAATTGCCCTTCTCTGTGTCCTCCTATATGAGGAGACCATGTGATCAATAGACAACTTTCTAAAACTCGGAGAAAGTGCAATTACTCTGAAGCCCAGGCCAAGACCAATGCCCCAGCAACGCTTGCTATAATGATCTTTGCATGCTCTTTCCAAGTCCTGCATAAAGCTACGAGCCCAGTAAGCTACATCATGAGAGCTTACATACCGATAGTGCTTCTCATGACGAAGTTGTTTCTCGGAATCCGACATTGTGATGGCCACATTTAAAGCCTCGGCCACAGCTTCAATATCCCAAGGATTCACCCTAATTGCTCCACTCAGAGATGGAGAACAACCAATAAATTCTGACACAACAAGCATGCTAGTTCTAGGAGAGTCAGTTTTAATACCCATAGCCTCATCCATACCAGGAGAACCTTGCCTGCAAACAATATACTTGTAAGGCACTAAATTCATTCCATCCCTCACGGCATTCACTAGGCAACACTCAGCAACAGCATAGTACGCTGTTTTCTCATAGCGAGGAACTGGACGATCAATCAAAACTACAGGCTCGTAATTAGATCTACCATAAATTTGGTTAATCCTTTCAGCAGTTGAATATGTCTCCTTCCTTGCTTCCTGAACATCTTTGCCCGAGCTACGAGCGGGGTTTACTATTTGAACAAGAACAAGTTTCCCCTGCAAGTCCTGGTCTTGCTGTAGCAGATACTCGAATGCTAACAATTTCAAACTAATGCCTTTAAAGATGTCCATATCATCCACGCCTAGAATGACCTTCTTCCCCTTGAACTGTTCTTGAACTTCTTTAGCTTTATCAAAAGTAGAAGAAAGATTCATCACAGACTCTAATCGACCCATATGTATGCCCACGGGCAGAATCTTAATGTAAACTGTACGACCAAAATAATCAAGTCCAATATGTCCTCGTTTAGATTCATAATCGAGACCCAACATTCGACTGCAGCATGATAGAAAGTGACGTGCATAATCAAAGGTATGAAAGCCAATTAGGTCGCAATTCAACAATCCTTTCAGAATTTCATCCCTAACAGGGAGAGTTCGGTAAATTTCAGAGGAAGGAAATGGGCTATGAAGAAAAAAACCAAGTTTGACACGATGGTAGCGCTTCCTCAAAAATGTAGGGAGAACCATGAGGTGGTAATCTTGAATCCAGATATAATCATCTTCAGGATTAACCACTTCCATAACCTTATCAGCGAAAATCTTATTTGCAGAGACATAAGCTTGCCACAGCTGACGGTCAAAACGATCTCCATGGTCAGGACACATTGGAAGCATGTAGTGAAAAAGAGGCCAAAGTTGCTGCTTACAGAAGCCGTGATAAAATTTCTCCTGGATGTCATGGGGTACAAAAGTAGGCACACACTTGAACTCCTCAAGAAGTCTCTGAGCAACTTCCTCCTGTTCACTAGGTTCCACATCAACCTTGAGCGAACCCACATAGACAACCTCCGTTTCAGGAGAAAACCCGTCCTTCAATTGCAATAAAAGAGAATCCTCATCCAAACTGAAGAACCACTTTTTAGCTGCTGTATCCCTTCGAGCATGCAAAGGCAGCATGTTTGCTACAACAATTTTTCGCTCTCGACATGAGGATGACATACTATCTGAATCACCATCATTGCTGCCATAACCATCTGCAATGATTCCAGGAACTGTCATCACACGTGGAAGAGCTCTAGGTGTCTGAGGTATGTCTAGTATATCTCCAGATGCCATGTCCAAAAGATTAGCACAAGATCTTGACGGCATGATTAAAAAGTGAAATTTGGTCAATGATGACAAACAAGCGCTGCTGGAATTTGAAATCTATGCTTGAAACTTTCAACCCCCAAAGCAATTGTGCAGTACCCTACAGCACCAACAGGTAGAGAAAGACATCAATTATGATTTTGCCAACAAGGTCATCATAAGACATGACACTTAACATCATCAGAACATCAAACAAACAAACTATGGATTGGAAGGGTTAAGGATATTATCGAGCATCAAACAAGGAATGGCAAAGATGCTAAAAAGAAAGGCAAGGAATAGAAGTGTCAAGAAATACTTAATCTCAAACTTCATAAATGGAAATAAGTATAGAATTGATAGAATTGTTACAACATTGCAATGATCCAACGATTCATCACAATCACATAATAAGAATAACAATAAAAACAGCGCCACAGAGTTCGACAGCTGTAGTAGCTTTAAACAAAAATTTACAAGCTGATGAGTGATATATTACAGAAGCTACAAATATTAACAATTTATCAGGGTGGAGGATTGGTTATATTATAAGGTGGGAGCCAATACAAAAGAAGGGAAATACACATTTCCGAGTGCTATGGTACACGAACACGGTATTTACATTAATAACAGTAATATGGCTTTGAGAGACCATGGCTGCCACTCAGTAGCAACAGCAGTTCAGCTGAAATGGACAGTGAATAAACAAACAAGTACTATTAATAAGATTAGTTCTACTTTTAATGTGTTGAGTACGCTTGGTGGATGGTACATAACGAACCTAGGAATGATATGTTGGTAACAAACTCAAATCCAATCCAAAACCCATTTGAAGGCGAGTGCACCAAATCATGTAGTACCCCCATGTACTACCCCAAAACTCTCCAATTAAAAGGAAATTACAGACAGGACAACTATTAATCCTTCTATCTCACTGTAAAATACTAATTTGGTGGAGAGCTAAATATTCCCAAGATGCTTTAAAAGCTATGGCTTTTATTTGGGTCAGAAAGACTATGGCATGTATTCACTATATACTTTCTGAAGGTAGCAATTAGAGGTAAATGCGTCATGATGAATTGCATCAAACATTTTTACATTAAAAGGAAATTATTGGATATTCAACACTCTGTCAAAAGCTAAAGACGTATATACTACCATATATTTCTAGAGTATATCAATTGCAGGTCTAGACTAAAATTTTATAGCTTTGCCAACCAGCCATGAGATGAGCTCTAACATCCCATCAGAACTCTTAAATGTGTTGTTTAAGAATATGCAAGAGAAGTATTTAACTTGGCAGTATACTAATTCTTTATTATGCAATCTTCATTTTTCACATGACCTTCCTATATTAATACTCTTGGCTATATGGACAGGTTAATGTTATAATGGAAAAAACTACTGATTATATACATGATTCCTCGACTTGTTACTCTTTCAGCTCTATCCGTATAGGAGCCGTTTGGTTGTAAAAACAAGGAGAATTAGTGTGCTAATTAAATATAGTGTAACTTGTACATTGTTCGGTTGCTTGAATAAGGAGAATCAATCTCCTCATTAAATACAGTGTAACGCGTACCTTTGGATGTAATTTGTCTCTTATGCGGGGATCTGTGTATTATTTTATACAGGGTGGAATGTGAAATAAGAATATAAGTATTAGCAATATAAAGATTAAAACTATTAAAATGACAAAGATGACCTCATCTCTTCAGACTCATATTTCTTTTAATAAAACAAACCAAACATCCAACAAGAAATAATACATGCATTACAAATCCTAGCATTACTAATCCCTGTATAACTTATCTCCGAACGAAATGACTCCTTAGGGTTCTGCCTAATTAATTTTGAAGCCCCTATAACACATTGTTGTCAAAGGCTCATTTATAGAGTGCTTAAATCCTAAAGCTGGTGCAGAACACGCAGAACGCTTCGCCTTACCGAACAAGCGCTTCAGTGCAGTCACAAAGGCTTCAAGGCATACGTCTCATCGCCAAAAGCATTATCCTGAAGAGGCGACACTAAACAATGAATATTTTACTTCATTCTAGTTTTCTTTTAAATTTTGTTATCTATATGAGTATTTATTATTTCTGCTTATAATTATTATTCCTAAACTACAAAATCTTCTTACTTCTTTTGTTTGCACCTTTCTTCATTGAAGCTCGTGCTTTTCGCTTAAAACCCTGCTGGACTTAGAGCTTAGCGCTTTTACGTGTTTTTCACATTTGATATTATCCAATGAATCTTGCAAACCTGCCAAGGACGACTATATATCTAGATAAATGAAGCTACATAAGATGTTTTGCTCTCTTACTAGAGCAGCCTTGTTAATCTCTGTAATAAAGGATAATGGTGAAGTCTGATCTTCCAGTTTGTGGAAACAGAGGGAGATTTACTTTTATATAACATCTTATTTAACAAAAAACAACCAGAAATCAAAACCTTGTAAATTATTAAAAAGAAAATAGAAAGTACAAACACAATAAAGTTTAGAAAACAATTGATAGTTCTTATAAGGCATCTCCTATCTATTAACTATTAAGCACTAAACTATAGAGCTGCAAACTGAATAATCACTCATATGTAATCAAGAATCAAATGGCACATTAGGAAGGGTAGAACAAAGGCATATGACATGACTAGACTAGATAAAATCCAGTTTTTCAAAAAATGCTTTTCTTCAGTATTACTTATAAAAGAATTGCATTGCCTCTGTGTTGTGAATAAGCTCATCTCCCATTATTGATGGAATTAGGCATAAAGCCTCACAGGAAACGTCGAAAGTCTGGCGTCAAGCAAAGAACTTGAAGGATTTTGTCCCTACGCAAAGAACTCTCAAGGGACTTTCTGAGTACTAGATTCAAATAGCTTGCTCAATTAGGGCCTTGCCTCTAGTCATGAGCCAATAACAATTTGTGAGCACCAGATGCAACAAACAGACAACTGTATGGGGCAGGTATAGACCAAATTGCTTGCATGTCCATTTCTATATAACAGGATCTTCATGTGATCATAGTGGGGATAGTAATCCCTGCTGGCTATTACTAAGAGACTGAGAAGAAACTAAGTGCTGGTATCCCGCCAGCCCTTCACAACATAATTATGACATTTTGTCGCCTTATGGGTGATAATAATTTAATTCTTTCAACTTTTAAAGTGTTACATTCAATTTTTATATTAATAAGATGTTTAGGTTTGCATGGTCCACGTGCAAAAGGAAACAAAAAATGGTAAACACTTCAACGGCTACAAACAGTCATTTACGTCCCTCTCAAAACTTGTGAAAGCTTCCAATTTACGAACTTCCTTTTAAACTTTTTACTCAGCAATAAATGTGAACTCACACACATTATTGTGGAAAAATTTCTCTTACAACTAGTGGAACTTTCTACGGAGAAAAAATTGTTGTCTTCTACTCACTAAAGAATGGCAATTCACGTGCATGATGCATGGGCTCTCCAAGTAGCACACCATATTATACCTCCCCATGCAAACTCTGCTCCTAGGTGCTTTTAAATTCCCGTTTCCTTTCTTCCATCCTAATATTTAACGCTGCCTCAACAAACTCAAATTCATGCACATACACACACACGTCCAGATTGTTCGTTCAACATTTACTTCCATAGTTGTTAAGTGAATCCATTTCCGTAGTCATTACCTTCCACATCTCTTATATGCATTTTGATATTCACATTAAGTTACTGGTTAAGTTAAAAGTCCCCATGGAATTAGATTCCAATGTTAAGGAAATCTGATACCAGGGGCGGATCTAGAGGTTACAATACGGGTTCCCGGGAACCCGGTAACTTTTGCGTAGACCCTGTATTTATGTTAATAAATT
Source organism: Nicotiana glauca (assembly GCA_026770625.1). NCBI lineage: Eukaryota > Viridiplantae > Streptophyta > Magnoliopsida > Solanales > Solanaceae > Nicotiana > Nicotiana glauca. The sequence continues at coordinate 177,607 of MU666924.1, forward strand.
CACTAAATATTTGTAAATATCTAACTGTGAACCCAATTATTATTGCATATTAATCTAAAATTACGGTAGGAACCCATAAGCCTCAAATCCTGGATCCGCCTCTGTCTGATACAATTTAAAGGAACAAACCTGACATATTTTTTTAATGATGGTGGTATCAAGGTCAGCTTATGCGCAACTCGACTATTCCGTCGGGTACCTGTTATCACCCACCAGCACAAGTACTAGGTGACGCTGCCCACCAAGGCAGAAGTAGACCAGAAAAATTACCTAATGTTTTTTGCCTCTGCTAGGATTTGAACCTAAGACCTCATGGCTCTTCTCCCACTCTATTGACCCTAGGCCACACCCACAGGTGCAACAAACACGACATATCTTGAAACAGCCATTTTCTTCTGCCAACTTCATTTTCATAAAAAACATCTCAACTCTTCCTTGGGTTTTAAGTTATGAGTAACAGAAGAAGAAAAAAAAAAGAGAACAGTTATGTTAGTAGCTTATTTTGCTTTCCTTCTGGTGACCGCCAAGACGGATGAAACTCAAAACCATGCAAAAATCAAACAAAGTACAGAAACAAAAAAGGAGCTTCAAATGAAAACAAAATGGCTATTTGCTGTAAGAGACAGTACAAGGACAACATTTCAGTAAATATATCAAGTCGAAATACAAGTACAACCACGTAAACAAAAGGAATGGGGATCTAAACTTAACTAAGCCCTTATAAGGATTAAAAACTGCTATGCAATGACAGAAAATGAGAAAATTCTCACCTTAATTTCAAATTAAACAAATTGTCAACCTTCTAAACCTCCCAGTAATTTCCTGTCAGAAATAACAACAAATTTCAATAATAACAAATAAAAATTAATAAACAAGATTAATTTTTCATTTTCCTTTTCCGTAACGGTTTTTCATAAGAATAGGCTCCAAAACATGAAATTCCACGGGAAAAAAATACTGTAAAACAAAAGCAATCAAATTTAAATAAAAAATAAACAACATATCAGAAAAGACGAGGTGCGTACTGTACATACAAGGGAAATCCGGTGACCGGAAGACGATGATGACGTCAGAAACCGACGAAAGAGAGAGAAAGACACTGTGCGTGTATTTTGGTGCGAAGTTTCAACGGAAGCAAAATATATATAAAGAGAGAAATGAGATCAGAATGTGTTTTTGCATAGAGAAGAAATAGAAATGAGATTAGACAGGGAGATTGTACAAGACTTAATGCAATAAGTACGATTTCTATAAATTGGGGAAAAGCTTGACTTTGGGGCTTTTGGGCAGTGTCGTTTTACGTGTAAGTTGTAACAGGATAAAGTCGACTTTTCTTTACCATGGTTAGTCTGAATTAACCATGGTTCGCTGCTCATGTTCTGCTTCGTGATTGGCCATCTAGTAGTTTCTTAATTACAACTATATCCTTCCCTACAATATTTAACGACTACTTTGAGGAATAATGTGTGTAAAATGAGTCTTTTCAGAAATATATTTTTTACTTAATTATGATTAACTGATTATTTTCTATTTTAAATTTAAACTACTAATATTAAATTATTTAATCTAATATAAATATCTAATATGAATAAGTATTTATCCTAATTTACGTACTAACTACTTCCATGCATTTAAGATTTGTTTTTTTTTATTGGTGTGGCTGGGAGAGGAGAGAGGAGACATGATTATTTTAGGTGGAATTAGATGAGATTTTTTTAGTTAAAGTTATGTTAACTAGGGGCTGTTTAAGAATATTTGCATTGATTGTTGTCTTCATTTTTAAATTCACTTGACATTTTATGTGTTTTTGTAGAAAAAGAAAACTTTAATGAATCCATGATCTGTGACATTATTTTTTAAAAATATTTAAATTATGTAATAATTAATTATATCGAAGATCTTACTAGGTATTAAGTAACATAAGATTTGCAAAAAGTTGTATGAATTATAAAAATCACATAATGATCGCGCATTATGACTTGAGATTATGCATTATTTTAAAATGGATCATTTGAGTATTTTATATGCATAGGTACACTATTTCATTCATTGCATAAAATACAAGTAAATACAAGTTCTTTTCTTTTGTTTACCACTTTGGACCACAATTTTCCTTTTGCCAAGATATTGCTAACAACCCCACTTAAACTCAAATAAGACAACTAGACCAAAGAGACACCACTACTAAATACGAAAAAGATTATAAAAGGTAAAATAGTTCGGACTCTTGAACTTGACAATTTTTATTTAGTTCTCTTCTTAAATTTCACGTGGTCTTTAATATTTCTCTAAACTTGGTAATTTTATAGCCTCGGCCGCTTTGGATGCTGACAATCCATGGGAGTGTGACGCGCGCTGCCACATAGATTTTTTTATCCATGTAGTATTTTTTTTATAATGAAATATATATTTATTTATTTTTAAATTTATAAGTTATTTAAATTATTTTTTTCGCCAAAATATATGTAAAAAAACTTGAAAGGACGTTATTTTGACAATAATTTTTATTTGGCTAAAAAATAATATTTTAATCAAATTACTTTTACATATTTTGTCAGAAAAAGAAGGAATACACAATTAGAACATATTATTATTGCATCTAAAAAAAAATGCGTTGTTGGAACTCCATATATTGCCTAAACAAAATTTATTAGCTAAGAATAATAAAATTCTGACCAAATATTTGCGAATTTGACTCAAAAAAGAAAAATGCATAATTTAAATAATGTCACTAAACAACATCTATATTCGCCGAAAACTTTATTGTTAGAACCTTAATATGATTTACATAGTTTCTTTATAATTTTTGAATAAATTAGCTCAATGGAATTTTAACTGCCTTTTACCTAGCTACAACAAAATAAAGAGAAATGGTCAACAGAGAAGGGTGGTGAGATGCAATATTAGTTGTTTACCAAGACCATAAGAAAACTTGCTTGATTAATTCTTAATATGGTTAGGGTTAGTTTAATTAACCTATATAGAAATATAAAAAGAAGACTTCATTAGCATGAATAAATAATGTTATCTTGTGAACAGTTTAAAAAGTCGGGTTGTTATTTATTGAAGAAGGTGTACTTCTTCTCTATTGGCTTATTATTTTAATCAATAAGTTTAGGTCAAATGTGGATAAGCTATGACTAATTAATCCTTCCATATGCTTTTCTTGATAGACTCCAACCTATGGCAAAAGTACAAAAAAGATATATTTACAATATAAGTTTAACAAACATCTCAATCAAACACGATAAGGGAAATCCATTTAATTAAATGATTTTTGATTAGTAAAATAGTATATTGAAAGGCATTCTCGGGTTACCTGTTCTTCCCCAATAAAAATCATTAAAGAACTACATGGTGTTTATGTGCAACTAAAATACATATGGAAATATTTAAGCAATTTATTAACTTTTTGGGGTTACTAAAGGCTTCTACTTGAATATACTAATGTCTTTTAGGAGTTTCGCCCTGTTAAAATTATTTTTTTATTTTTCCATCAAGTGCCCGACACCCGCTTTATCATTTTGATTAATTAGAATTCGTATCGTGTAAGACCATTAAAGAGAAAGTATTTTCTCAAGAATTTTTTTCATTTATATGGTTGTATCCAGGGGTTTTCATGGTTCGATTTGGATCGGTTTTTACCTAAAAAGAAACAAATCAAGTATGTCGGTTTATCAAATATTAGAACCAAACCAAATCAATTAAGTCAGTATTTTCTAGATTCGGTTTATGTCGGGTTTTGTCGGTTTTCGGTTTTTTCAGTTATTTGTCGATTTTTTCTTAAATATAAGACATACACTGCCGAACACATATTTCGGGAGTTAATTTTATCCATGGTCATTGAACTTTTGTGTTTGTTATCCAAAAGTCATTTTTCTTTTTTTTTTTGTTACATAAAAATCATTCAACTTTGTGTTCATTACACAAAAACCACTTTTCTTTCTTTTATTACACAAAATCATTTTACTTTGCTCTAGTTATCACATAAGTTATATTTTTACTTGAAAAGTCTATTATGCCCTTGATATTATATAAACCTTCATATTTATGTAATACATTCTATATTATATACTATATACTATATAATATATTTTTAACTGTGTATTTTATTTATAAATAAAATAACTTACTATTATTTTATTTATTATTTTATAATATATTCGTATATTTATACATTAATTTTAAAATATATTAATAGCGTTACTAAATTTATCAGTAACTTTAATATGTATTGGTAGAGAAATAAATCGGCAAGTACATTTCCGTGAGAAAATTCGCAGGTAAACAAAGAACATGAGGAAAAAAAATCATATGTTAATTTGAAGGAAAATCCCTAGGTAACTCTACATGCAAATTTAGCTGGGGATATTTTCTTACCTGGGCAGTTGGTTATTTGAGAATTATACTACTAAAAATTCGGGAAAAATCGTCCAAAAATATCAACCAAAGTTGGTCGGTAATGGCCAATAACCGTCCAAAACGCGACCATTAACGTGTGGTCGGTATTTTGAAGGTTGGAGGGGCATACAAACCACAGTTGGTCGGAAATTACCGACCAACTTTGATCGATCAATTAAATTCAAATTGCTGGAAAAAAAGTTATTTTATAACGCTACTAATATATATTGAAAATTAAAGTTAGAAAAATTAATTATATAAATATATTATAAAAATAATAAATAAAATAATATTAAGTTATTTTATTTATAAATAAAATATATAGGTGAAAATATATTATATAGTATATAATATAGAAGGTATTACATAAATATGAAGGTTTATATAAAATCAAGGGCATAATAGACTTTTCAAGTAAAAATATGACTTTTGTGATAATTAGAGAAAGGTAAAATGATTTTTGTATAACAAAAGAAAGAAAAGTGTTTTTGTGTAATGAACACAAAGTTGAATGATTTTTACGTAACAAAAAAAAAGTGACTTTTGGGTAACAAACACAAAAGTTCAATGACCATGGATAAAATTAACTCTATATTTCGGCGATCACATTTTCAACGTAACACTGTCAAATCAATTGCCATTTGAATAATCTATTATTTACCAAGATATATTGATGATAATTATCAAATAGTGATGAATAATTTAACCTTAACAAAAAATAATGGATTCTTACATTTAACAAAAGAAAGCTCCCAATCAAACTAGAATGTAAAGATAAAGAATTATACTAAAAGTACAAACTATTAATATTTACCATAAACATTTTGAAACTTTGTATAAAAATACACACATATATATATAGGTGTAATAATAAATTTGAAATAACTACTCCTATAGTCGGTTTGGTTCGATTTTTTACCAAGCCAAATTTGATCGGTTTTTAAAATTCAAAACCAAAACCAAACCAAACCAAAAAGCATCGATTTTTTTAGTCGATTTTGTTTGGTTTTCAGTTTGGTTCGATTTTTCAGGTTTTTATGAACAACCCTAGTTGTATCTTAAATTGTGGAGATCTAGTGCCTAAAAATATTGTATGAGATTTAGAATCTCAACCTACTAGCTAGTAACAGAGGCGAACGCATGATTTATAGCCTGTTTGGCCAAGCTGGAGAATTTAGCTTATTTTGAGAAGTGCTTTTTTCAAAAGTGCTTTTGAAAAAAGTACTTTTTGAGAGAAGCAGTTTGTGTTTGGCTAATCAGTCTGAAAAGCACTTTTGAGAAATAATTTGTGTCTGGCCAAGCTTTTTAGAAAGTGCTTTTAAGTGTCAAATTACGAATAAGGGCGTGAATAGATTTACTTAATAATTAATATTATAAGTAAATAAATAATCTCAAAATTTTTCTATTATATGCAATAATTAAAAAAATTATTTTATTTAAGTAAAATATGAAAATAAAATTAAAAAGTACTTAATTCCTTTAATATAAGTTAAATGTATAAAAATTCCTTCAACAAATATAAAAAGCATTCACCCCTAAAGTCACTATATATTATAAAGTTTTTCTGAAAATAAGAAAAAATATTTATAAATTAATATCCTAAGTATTAGGTTTAAGGGTTATTTTGGTATATACTATATTTTGTTAGGGGTAATCAAGGTAAGAAGAAAAGTCAAAACTGCTTCTGCTTCTGCTTTTGGAAAGAAGCTACTTTTTTCTGCTTCTTTGAAACTGCTTCTGCTTCTTCCCAAAAGCACTTTTTTTTCCCAAATAAGCTTGGCCAAACACCTCAAGTTAGGAAAAAAAAGTGCTTTTGGAAAAAAAAGCACTTCTGGCCTCCCAAGAAGCTTGGCCAAACAGGCTATTAAAGATGATGGGTGCACCACTATCTTTAATATACCTCAGAAGTGTGGACTTCACCGGTTGGGTCTTGCCGGATGTCGGGATGAAGGAGAGGCAGTCACGATTCCAACCCAAGACATCCCACACAAAAACAAAGCTAAGCGACGATACCGGTGCCCCCACTTGACCTTTGTTTTTGAGGGTGTCTAACAAAATATAAACAGGCTCCCAAGGTATATATACAATATATACATATAATACAAAAGATTTTTCAAGGTTTACAAGATCCGGTAACCCCCTACGATACACATAGATCCGCCTCTACCTAGAAGAAGTACATTATGTTTTATATATACATGCTTAAAGTGTGAGCAATTTGCAAAAGATAATAACTCTAAAGCTCATAAAATTAATTTAATGAATCATAAGTTGAATACATAGATCATGTATGTATCTCTGAAAATTGATTTTTTTTAACTTATTATTATCAAACAAGAAGTTTCGCTAAATTGTTACTATTTATTAATTTAAAAAATGATTATGTAGTGGGGGAACTTCTTGAAACCTTATACTACTTTTTCACTTTCAGGAAAAGGTCTATAATTTAGAAAATTATGGACGTGCTTTGCAATCTCCAAAAAAAAAGCCATAAAGATAGAGAAGGGCATTTGGAAAATAATTGTAAACTACAGTAATGGATAGGATTTAAAAAAATAAAAAGCAAAAAGGAAGAAAAAGAAGAGAAAAAAAAAGTCCGAAGTAAGCATAATGGAGTGGGTACATTAATAATGTAGTGAAGAAAAGGTCTGCATAATTAATTAAATGACAATAACGTAAATGCACTTTATCCATTCGTGCAATTATTTTCACAACTTGTCATTAATTTAGCAAGATTTTTTTCACTAGTCAGCTTTATTTCCAGCTTATTTTCTTTCAACAGAGGTCAGGTGGATATTTTCTCCAATTTCAGTGGTCATTGTTGGTCAATTAGACATCTGAAACTTAGGTTAATGCTTTTCAAAACATATGTATAAATGATTTTACTAAATCTTACTATTATGCTTAACATAATTACTTTTTTTTTTTTTGCGAATTTCGGTATACATATTACATTTCTTTTCATTGTTTATTCAATCAAAGAGAAGACAATTTGAAGTTTATCGAATTGTGCTATCCAAACTTTCAAAAAAATATTTAAAAAAAAAAAAAGAGAAGAGAAGAACAACAACTTCTTTTCTAAACGTTATTTTATATATTTTCAAATATTTTTCAACTTCAATCAAATATTTCCCAAACGACAGTTACTTTATAAAAAGGAAAATATTTTACATGCTTTTTTATTTGGGGGGTGGGGGTGGGGTGGGGTGGGGGGAATTCTGGAATTTAAAAAAAATAGGAAAAGAACTGAAATTAAAACGAGCATTTCAATAAAATATATACGTTTTTTTTTCTTTTTGCTGGAATAATTTAATAAGTTAGAGTGGTCCCTTGTTTTGCTATCACTCAAAAGATACGAGGGCCCCCAAACTTAAAATCGTTGCAAAAAGTTTCTCAATTAAAATCATATATCCGATTTATACGAAATACTATTAATATGAAAGGATCGAGAAATTAATACTCGTAGAAAGATGAAGGAGAAGAAATGTTATTAATAAATGAAAGCAGGCAGTTTAATTGTATAATGTGATAGCATATAGATTTAGTTGGATATTCTTTTTAATTTTTTTATTAGCGTCGAAGGTATTTTTAGACCAACTTTTTTAGGTTCAAACTACAAATTGAATTCCAAGGTAGGCAGCCGACAACAAAACTAAAGAGATGTACGAATTCCAAAGAATTCATGACAAATAATTTTTGTAGAAAAATTCGTATTTGGATTAAATTTAATTAGGATAGGCTTTATATTGGCTTTTTAATGAAAATTTACCTTTGAATTCTGCTAATATAAAAAAAAAAATTAACTCCCAAAAGATAAACTGTGCTTCTAAAAACAAATATGCAACACAACAACGACGACTCAGTAAAGGGTAATATTTATACTGTACACAGACATTTCCCCTACCCCGAGAGGGAAGGAAGGTTGTTTCCGAAAGATTCTCGACTCAAAAAGACGAAAAGAGATAATTTCAGTATCACCAACAAATACTATAGGAAAAATAACACTGTCATGAAAATCAAAAAATAAATACAAAACAAAAGCGCAAGCTACTAATTAAACTCGGCACTATGAAAAATGAAAGAGTTAAGAAACAACGTAAACTTATCTAATAGAGTGGAATCCTCTTAAACAACAACAACAACTTAGTATAATCTTATTTAGTGGGATCTGGGGAAGGTAGTATGTACGCAGACCTTATCCCTACCTTGGGGTAGAGAGACTGTTTCCAAATAGACCCCCGATATCCTTTCCTCCAAAAACTTATCACCTTGCACTTACGAGATTCGAACTCACAACCTCTTGATTAGAAGAAGTGGTTGCTTATTTCCAAAATGAAACATTGTACAACGGAGGACGTTTATATAAATTCAACCAGGTGAAGTGACAAAGTGAAAAAAAGTCACATCCGGAGCTCCGATGTGCCACCTGCTAGCAGGCTGGCAACAACTGGATAACAAAATTTATTGAATTTCCGTACCCGACATTAGTCCCCCTTTCTTGACTTTTTATTTTTCCTATCCTTACACTTTCTTGAAATTCTAACTAGGCGTTTGGACATAAGAATTGTAAATTTTAAAAAAATGACGAAGAATTTTTTTTTTTAAATGAAAATGATATTCGAAAATTTAGAGTTGTGTTTGAACATAAATTTTAATTTGGATTGTTTTTAAAGTTTTGTGAGTAATTTGAGTTAAAATTTTGAAAAACAGCTTTTTGAAGTTTTTCAAATTTTTAAAGTGCATCTTCAAGTGAAATTAAAAATTTCATGAACAACATTGATTTCGAAAAAAAAAAATTGAAAAAAAGGAAAAAAAAATTATATCCAATCGGGCTCTAAGTATTATTTTAGTGTTTTTTTACTTTCTATATTGGGGCCACAATAAAATCAAGCTATGTGTTATGTAAGATTCATTAAAGGAGAACTTTTTTTAAAATTTATAAATTTAATTATTTAAATATTTCGAACTTGAAATATCTAATTAAGAGTAAAAATATTGTATCCATCCCACAATAAATTTGATGATATTTTATAAGTTAGGGTAAAGAAGGAAAAGCATAAGTTGGCCAATGGTCACTTTGAAAGGGCGCAATAGAAGTGCTAATCTCGTCATTGACCAAATTTGCTATTGTGGTAACTCATTTGCTTTGAAATATTTTATGAAGATATTAATGTTGTCGCACTTAATTTAATTTGTTGGCACGATTCACGTGTCTTCATCGTATAGGTCGTTTCAAGCGTGCTTCTTTGATAGAAAATAAATATTTAATGATAACACTCTCAACTATAAGGAAAAGACGATAAGCTCATCCTCTACTAACAATGGAAGGGTATGCAAAATATATATAAAAAATACTGCTATGCTATAACAGTTGAAACTATGTGTACTGCTAATTCACCTAATATAATGCTGAAAAAAGATAATCAAATAAATATCTATATCTATATTATATTAAAAGCACGAAGACTCTTAGCGAAATGTCGTTTGCTTTTTTTACCCATTAAAAATATATTATATTGGATAAAATAGTAATTTGATAATCTTCCTAATATTTAGGACTTCTAAATCAGCTAAAATTTTATTTCTTATGTCTTTCCTTATTTAAATTCTGTAAAAAATAAATATTGAATAACTCACCACGTTGAAAAATATTGTAAGGAAAGGATTCAGCGACAATAATGGTAAACGAATAGTATAATTAAAGTGAATGTTTCAAGCTTGGCCAAACAAATTAAAATACTCTTAGTGGAATGGAAAATTAATAGCGTAAATTTATGGAAATAATTCACCTATTCTATTCCTTTTTTTCCTAAATTAAAAAAGTATAGTTATAGTAAAATTTTAATTAATTTAAAGGTTATTTTCTATATATTTCAAATAAGAAAAGATATAATAAATAAAATTTTAGTTGATTCAGAAGTCCTAAATATTAGAAAGATAAGCAAATTACTTGTCCAGTATAAAGTATATTTTTAAAGGGTAAAAAAGGTGAAAGACATTATATAAATATTATACAAATTGATAAAGAAAATAATATATTGTTCGAATAGGGAATACGTTAGAAAATAATTTTTATCTTATATATTATCTTAAAAGCATGAAATCTCAACATTAATTCTTTGAATTAATAAATAAGCAAAAAAAATTAATTCAATATTTTTCAAAATCATTATGTAAGTAAAATTATTTGTCAAGTTTATAAATCTTTTAATGTACTTAAATTTATTTTCACTAGAAAAGCATCGGCCGTGAAGAAATAAAGAAAATAAAGCAAAATCCATTATAATATTAGGGGTCGTTTGGTATGAGGTATAAGGAGGTATAAGGGTGGTATAAAAATTTAATACCACCTTAATACTTTGTTTGGTTAGTAAACCAAGTATAAGATATCCTGGTGTTAATTTTAACACCGGGATAACTTATACCTTATAAAAGGTGGGGTAATTAGCACCGGTATAACTTATACCTTCTTCTTAGAAATTATGTAATTGTCATTCTTAACACAACATACCAAATAATGAATAAACAACAATCCCAGAATAACTAATCTCAGCATAACTTATCCCAATATAACTTATACTGACATAACTTACACCGGTATAAATCATATTTTAACCAAACGACCCCTTAGTAGTATTAAAAATTAAATTGTAAAACATGCTAAGTTGAAGCAACACGGATGTAATATAAGACAAAAGGTATTCAAAAGAAGTGTCGTTATTATTTTTTTTCTTTTTATATTCATTCCAAAAAATGATAATTCTCTATAATTTCAATATACTATTATATATTTTTGTAGTTCAATATTAGTTACTTAAAACTTTTATTGTATTTTCAAATTTTTTCTATGAGGAGTTCTACATCGTCACTCACGAATTTCTAAAATACCAAAAGATTCAAATTCTTCAATTTGTTTTGTAATCTTTGAATAATTGTGGTAAAAGTATTTTTATGTTATAATTCTACATCGTCACTCACGAATTTCTAAAATACCAAAAGATTCAAATTCTTCAATTTGTTTTGTAATCTTTGAATAATTGTGGTAAAAGTATTTTTATGTTATTTTCTTATAGTATTTGGTAACAAATATAATAATAATTTTCAAATGATATTTCAAGTCTCATAAATCATAACTGGGGCATATAAAAACTTATGTGGAGTAGGATTTTTTTTTTATTGAGCTAACTTAGTGAGATTAACATTCGTTATTTTAGGAACTTATATATTTTTCTTTAATATATGTTCAGTAATGAAAAACACATTACTTAATAATATTTACTTAATCTTTAAAATTTATACGTCAATTAATACGCGTAAGTACACACGCAAAGCGCGTACCCTAAGACTAGTAACAATAAAAAGAGTGATAAGAAACTCAAGTATAATGCGGACAAGATTAGTATGTTTGATAGTCTAGCCATGAAATTATTATTCGAGGAATAAGATGTTTAATATATTTCTTTAAGTGCAAGTAAATATTCATTGACTGAGATATTTAGATTAAGAAGTAACTTTACTGCTTCATCTCTAAACTAAGAAATATAAAATCTCAATTATAGAATATATCACTTTTTCTTTAATCTTTATTTTACTTAGGTCATCTCCAAGGTTGCACCAAATCCAAATTTGATATTTTTTTGCTCAAATGGAACACCAAATTTTGCACCATTATAGTACACGAATAGTGTTGCACCAAATTATTCATCACACCAAATTTTATTTATTATTATTTTATTCATCTTTTTAATTTTTTAACTTTTAATTTATCATATATTATGTATATAATTAATTTTTATATTAAGATATTTATAATTTTAATTTATATCCTATTTTTTAATATATTAATTTTTGTATATATTATATTTATATAAAATTATAAGTTAATTTTATTATTATTATAATTATCTTTTATCAATGTTCACTTTTAATTGATTTTTCCTTTAAAATAATTTTGTAATAAATAATTATATAAGTGGTAAATGTGAATTATATATAATGAATATGGAAAAAAGAAAAAAAGATAGTATTTGTTTGAAGGAAATAAAAAATAAAATTTAAATAGAAGATAACAATATAATATAAAAGAGAGAAGAAATATTATTTTTTGGTATAAAAAATAGTGTAAGGGTTAGAGTAAATTTGGTATTACACTATTTTGGTGTGAAATTTGATGTTAGGGTTGGAGATATCTTAAGCAGTCAATATTATGAATTAATGGTTAAGATATGAAAATAACTGACAATATGGAAATCTCGAATTCAAAGTGTAGGCTACAATACTCAATTGAGCCTATATGTTAAACCTTATTATGGAGTAATAGCGTCAAGTTTCTGGAAGAAAAAAAGTATTTTTGAGGAGAAACAGAAGTAAATTTGGAGAAGCAGAAAAAAGTAACTTGTCTTCAAAAGCATTTTTTGGAAAAATACTTTTGAGAAAAATACACTTAGAAACAGTTTTTAACAGCTTGGCCAAACACTAATTACTGCTCGGAAGTGCTTTTCAAACTAATTAGCCAAAAATAAATTGTTTCTCACCAAAAATACTTTTAAAGAAAAGTATTTTTTAAAATAAGCTGACTTTTGCAGCTTGGCCAAACGGGCTACGAGAAGTTACTGAATGGGTCCATGGATGCACACTAGCTAAGCCTGAATAAAATCGCCATAAAAAATAGTAGTATAATTTAAATTTAGATAACTTTAACAAAAGCAACCTGCTCATGTTAACACTCACTAGTTGCCTTTCAAATCTTATTAATTTGGACAACATAAGACAAACAAACAAACAAAGGATTCGAAGATATACGGTCGGCATTTCAAACAAACTAGGTTGTATAAAAATATTTGCGAAAAAAGGAATAGATGACTTAAATTAAAAATATTTAAAGTGACAAATTTCTGTGTATATTCAAGTAAATCTTCATTAGGTTGCTTTTCCTAATCATAAATCTTGATACCGACCACAAAAAGAGTACAACAAAGCAACCCTGTTTCGTTTAAAAAAATATTGATTTTAATATACCACATTTTAGACTGTACTTTTTTGCTTAGCCAGCCATGAATGTGGCAATGTTTGATTGTTTGGGTTTCAAATTTTCTCCTAAAAAGTACATCTTCATTTCACACCGAACTCTTTCTTAATTGATTCTACAAAACCTTAGTATAATTTTGTGATACTAATAATGTTCTTCACATATTGTAGGTATAGGTTCAATTTTTAACTTTTTTTTTTTTTTGGATCTCACAATGGAATCAAAAAACATATATAAAAAAGAAAAATCATTCATTGAAATGATCATCCAGGAATGTGTTTGGGATAAATAAGATTATTCCACCTTTAACAAGAGGTCCTCAAGTTCAACATATGAATAAAAAAAAACACTAATGAAAATTATTTTTCTTTAATAAACTTTATGCGGACATAAGTTAAACTAGTGGGATCTCAAAATGATTCCGACTACCAGATGAAAAACAAAAAAAAATTATTCATTTGAAGGGATGAAACATAAATTTTGGGGCACTTAGTAGGCGTTTGGACATAAAAATACTCCTAATTTTGAAAAAAGTATTAATCCGTTCATTTCAGTTTATGTGAACTTATTTTATTTTTTGTCCGTTCCAAAAAGATTGAACCCTTTCTAAATTTGGATACAATTTAGCTTAAACTTATAACTGTTCCCTTAACGAGAAACTTTTATAACCACACAAATACTCTGGATCCCTTTTTAACTTGTTTAGGACCATAAATCTTTAGTTTTTCTTAAATTTCGTGTTCAGTCAAACAGGTTCACATAAATTAAAACGGAAGGTGTAGTATTTAGAGTTAAATTGAAAAATGATATATGAAACTTGAATTGTGCTTATTGCACTTTGAGTAAGAGAAAAATGAAAAATTTTGAAAAAGTGATTAAAATTGCTATTTGGTTTTTGAAAAACGTATTTTCAAAAACTTGTAAAATTTTATGGATAAACAAATTTTTAAAAAATAAATTCATAAAAAAGAAAAAAGAATTTGTGGACAAACGAGTCTTAGTAAAATGTCAAGGTGGTAAAAATAGAGGAAATAGGAGGGAATAGTTTTATAACGGCAACCAATGTGGATAAACATGAAACCGACAAAGGGGATATGGATTATTCACTCTTACCATTTTCCTCGTCCACCCACTCTCTCATTGTCGTACGAATTTGATAATTGTCTTTTTGCTCCCAAAACAAATAAACCTCACTGGGACCCATCACTTGCATGTCTTATCCAATAGTCAAAGCCCACGTCAATTTGAAGGGCTCCGCGTGCGTGCTTTTCCAATCACATTAGCACACGTCAGTGTTGACACGTTCTTACCACATGACAGGTAAAATTGACATTAATAACTTATTTTGCAGGCTTTTTAAGATTGAAAACTGATGAAGTGCGCGACAAGTGATCAATTTGTCTTTGATATATTTATTAAAAAAATATTAAACTCTAAATAAAAATAATTAATATGATTAAATTATTCTGAATTAAATATTATAGCATAATTCAATATGATGAATAAAAGACTTCTTAAAGATACATACATAAGGTTGATTTTGAAAAATAAAAAGAATTTTTTCTTGATTATATAAATTGATACTTATTGTTGGGACATACTATTAACCATGCGGTTTAAACATAGTATTTTGTTTATTCTTTATGGAATAATTATTTATTTAATTTATTCAATTTTGTTAAAAATATTATTTTATTTATGGTAAATGTCTACATTTTAGAGAGATTGTAGGGATTTTACTTGGTGACTAGGTCACTATTTCCCTATAAATAGATGGAGTCATATTCCATTGTAATTCATCCCAAATCAATAAGAATCTCATCTTTCTACATGTCTCTGCAATATTCTTTTCTTCTTTTATTGTTTTATAACACGTTATCAGCAAGAGATTATAACCAATTGAGTAAAAGCTTTGGAATTAAGTGTAATGATTGTGAATTATTCCATAAACTTCCTTCTTGATTAAATTTTGGATTTAAGGTAAATATTTTACTTTATTTTTCTCTTTTAAATTCTTCAAATTATATAATTTGATTTTATATATAAGCAACGACAACAAAATTTGATTATAACTCTAATGGAGTTTTGTAAGAAATTATAACCACCTGAAGTGGTAAAATTTTATGTCTTGTCGTGATCAAGTTCATATATGATTGTGAGCAAAGAAGTGGAAACTCATCCCATTGAATTTACTTCATTCTCATTCTCTTAAGAGAATGTGGTACTAATATGTAATAAGTTTGAAAGAAAATAAAATTATTACCGTGAAGGTATCATTGAATGTGGACGTGACAATAGACGAAATTATAATCGTCATCATTGTAGTAATGAGAATAATAAGGATTCTCAAAATAGTCATTCACTCCGGAGAAGTTTTATTTTGTGACTCATACAACTGACACTAGTTGTATGAGTCTCCTTTTTGTCTCACAAATTCGTGAACCCCAATCTTACACTTCTGGGTCCACAAAAATCTGGGTCCACAAAACTGTGAGACAAAAAGGTTGCCTCGTACAACTAGTGTCAGTTATATGAGATACAAAATAAAAATTTCCTTCACTTTGTGAAAGTAATAATTGTCATCGATTTGACATGAGATTTGTAAAGTACATATATATATGACTATGGCATGTGAATGTGACAACATGTAATTTATAATACATATTCATTTTTGTAAGAATATGAGCGTGCTAGTGGTATATACCACTAGCACCTCTAGAAGGAGGTTTGAGAGAAAATAAGAAAATAATGTCATTATTATGGCGTAAATGGTCATTGGTTACATACTTATTGTAAGCCAAAATATTTTGGTAATGTGATTATCAAATAATAACTTTAATGCAAGAAACATATCTTGCATATAATTTTGACCATAACAATAATGATATAACTTTCTCTTTAAAAGAGATATTTATCATATAGATGTTGATGAATATGTGGTAGTACCAAATTAATTAAGAGCTATGAAAGAACCAATTATTACTATTTTGGAGAAATAAAATTGATTATCAATGAGGCATTGTGTTGTAACAAGTCTCAAAGAAACTTAATTGAGTTTCTAAAGTTTTCGCGGAAGCGACTAGTCATACTGAGACTATAAATAAAGGAAAGATTTAATATTTTTTATTATTACAACTTGTAGTGGGATAATATGTATGTAAAAAGTTACTCGCTTTATTCTTCAATTTGTACTACATAAATAAAAGAATGCCACAATAAATTAGAGGTTTATTGGTATAAAAACTCATATCATAATAAACTTGGAGTTTATTGATAATTGCACGCGTCAAGGTGTAAATCTGAATTTTATGAACATCGATAATTTATTCAGTTGGCATAATTGATTTATCCATATTAATTTAAGTATGCTGTGCAAAAATAAAAGAGAATTCACATAGGTAAATATTAAAGAACTATAAAGTTCTTTACAAATTCTCTTATATTGCATGTTCTCATTAATTAATATACCAACTAAAATTAAGATTGAATCACGTGAATGCTGGAAATATCAAAGCTTAATATGAGCCAATTCACCTGTCATGTATACCACATAAGATGCATCTTTAAGATGGTTACATGTGTGATTATTATTAACCCGCAACCTGGCCTGGGTTTGCGAGGTAACTTGCTCAATAATTTAATTTTGAGCATAATTTCTAAATTTTCTATTCAAGAAGTTCATCTTCATAAGTTGGTTTACATCACATATGGTTTATCAAAATAATTTATTTAGTGCCTTCACTTAATAGCTAAACTATTGCTTATGAACAAGTTATCTATATCAGTTTGATATAGGTTATATACGAAAGTACATTACATTCTCCCCTCACAAGTGGTTTAGTTTCAGGAATTAAATAATTTTATCTTATTATTATTGATGTGCGGTGTATATTTTAATTAACACCATAACTCACAAATATGAGTTCTCAAAGTTGAAGAAACAAGCTAGTTTTTTCTAATATGAGGGGGAGATAAGATAAACAGTTGAGAAAAAAATTACGTAGAATGAATTATCATTTGTACATTTAGATCCTCGAATAAAATAATATGAACTTGAGGTTCATAAAAAAGATAATTCATTTGCAATATATTGAAAAGCATGCCAGACGTATTTGCTGACCCGAAAAAAGTAACTATATTCTCACTGCAAATGCACCCATTAGAACAAGTCCTAGAAGGACAAAGTCTATGGTACGTTTAAAGCGTATAGACAATTGGTTTCAAATAAACTTCTTGATAAAGAATATGGCAAATGATCAAAATGATCATAATAAAGGAGGCAAGTGATCTAGAAGATCACATGACATAATACTTCATAAAATCTCAGGAGAGGTTTAGGTACCTAAAAATATGAAGAAAGGGATCTATGTGTTATGTTTTTATGAAAAAATATTGGAATCGAAATAAAATGCTCGTCGATGACAACTATGATACCGCTAATTATAGATGAGGATCTTAAGTTTGTCGAATATAGACACAAAAATATTATCCAAATGGAAGAGACAAAATTCGAATAGAATTTGGTTTCATATGAAAGACATGTAGTTTTGGACATATAGTTTAAACACTCGAAAGTATAAAGTCATTAGGCTGTACAATCACTTTCATGTATTTTATAAGTTGGCATGACATGAAAATATGATATGCATCTAAAATTGTGACGACCCAAAGGGTCATCACCTCTTTTTCTCATCTGTTCCGTGCTTCCAAGGCCTTGAAAACCTCATTTTTCTATTGCCTCGATTTACGTGTGTAGTCCGGACGCGTGGCTGAAAAGCTTTTATGTTGAAATATGTGGAATCTGTGAAACATTTGAAGAATTTTGATATTAATATGATTATAGTTGAC
>MU666928.1:4098-26781 GCA_026770625.1 Nicotiana glauca
CATGACTGTTCCTCGTCACTACTCCATCGAGGTTAGTCTTGATACTTACTGGGCACCGCCATGATGTGCTCGTGCTACTTTTCTGAACATTTTTGTCGTGCAGATACAGGTACTCCCGCTCAGTTCTATCAGCCTTGGAAGGAGGCGTATCGGTAGAGACTTGAAGGTATATCTGCTACGTCCGCAGACCGAGGAGTCCCTTTCCAGCTTTCTGTAAAGAGTATAGTTCTTTTAGTATTTCTCCTTTTGTATAGATATTCTTGAGTCAGAGCCTCTTATGTATTCCCTTAGCTTGTGATTTGTGAGTTTCCGGGTTTTGGGAAATGTTGTTAGCTTCGAGAATTGTTATGGTATGTGCCAAGCGGCACCTTAATCACCATTTTTATTTCACTGGTTCAGTTTATTTATTTTCTTCCGCAATTATGATTTATCTTCCGCGTTGTTAGGCTTACCTAGTCGTAGGAACTAGGTGCCATCACGACATGTTCATGGAGGGTGAGTTAGGGTCGTGACAAAAGAGAAGAAATATTTCTCTCATTTAAGTATGCATAAGGCAGATATTACTACAATTTTTGGTAGTAGTAATCTAATTGAAGGCTCTGAAAGAGCTACTATAACTCTGCCTAAAGGAACAATACTTAATATAGAGAATGCAATGTTCTCCTCCAAGTCCAAGAGGAACTTGTTGAGTTTTAAAGATATTCGTCGAAATGGATATCATATTGAGACAATAGATGAGAATAATCTTGAATATCTCATCATTACCAAGAATGTCTCTGGCCAAAAGAGGGTTATTGAGAAGTTCCCATCTTTATCTTGTGGCATGTATTGGACAAGAATTAGTGCAATTGAGGCACATTCTACAGTAAACCAAAAGGTTACTGATTCCAATACTTTTGTACTTTGGCATGATAGATTGGGACACCTTGGATCAATTATAATGAGACGAATTATAGAAAACTCAAATGGGCATTCATTAAAGAATTTAAAGATTCTTTCAAATAATGAATTTTCTTGCACTTCATGTTATCAAGGCAAGTTAATTATTAGACCATCACCAACAAAGGTTGGAATTGAGTCCCCTGCATTTTTGGAACGTATACAAGGGGACATTTGTGGACCTATTCACCCACCTAGTGGGTTGTTTAGGTATTTTATGGTCTTAATAGACGCATCTTCTAGATGGCCTCATGTGTACCTATTGTCATCTCGCAACCTCGCGTTTGTAAAGTTAATGACACAAATAATTTGATTACGGGTGCAATTTCCCGATAATCCAATTAAGTCTATTAGACTTAATAATGTTGCTGAGTTTTCATTCCAAGCATTTAATGATTATTGCTTATCAATTGGGATCAAAGTGGAACATCCTGTAGCTCGTGTTCACACTCAAAATGGTCTTGCAGAGTCTTTAATTAAACGTCTGCAATTGATAGCAAGACCGTTACTCATGAAAACAAGGCTGCCCACTTCTGTTTGAGGTCACGCTATTTTGCATGCAGTAATGCTAGTTCGTCTCAGACCGACAAATCATCATAAATATTCCTTGTTGCAATTATTTTTGGGTCATGAACCTAATATATCCCATTTAAGAATTTTTGGATGCGCAGTATACGTACCTGTAGTACCTCCATATCGCACCAAAATGGGTCCGCAAAGAAGGTTAGGAATATATGTTGGGTTTTGAATCGCCTTTTATTATTCGCTACCTCGAAACATTGACGGGGTATTTGTTTACTGTACAATTTGCAGACTGTCGAGTTCATGAGACACTTTTTTCAAAATTAGGGGGAGAAGTTGGTGAAACCAAACGGGAAATTTTGTGGAAAAATCCATCATTATCTCATCTTGATCCACATACCTCTATTTGTGAAAATGAGGTACAAAGATATAAGACACGCCTTGTTGCACAAGGATTTTCACAAAGTTCTGGTGTCGATTATGAAGAGATATATTCACTCGTTATGGATGCTATAACATTCCGTTATCTCATTAATTTTGATGTCCATGAAAAACTTGACATGCATTTAATGGATGTGGTTACCACACCTTTACGGCTCACTTGATAATGAGATATACATGAAAATTCCTGAGGGATTTAAAATGTCTAACGCACATAATTCAAAGTCCCGGGAAATTTTTTAATTAAATTGCAAAGATCTTTGTACGGTCTAAAGCAATCAGGACGAATGTGGTATAATCGCCTTAGTGAGTATTTATTAAAGAAAGGCTATATAAATGATGCCATTTGCCCATGTATTTTTATAAAGAAAACAACATCGGAATTTGTGTACATGCCGTATATGTTGATGACATAAACCTTATTGGAACTCCTATAGAATTCCAAAAGGCAATTGATTATTTAAGGAAGTAATTCGATATGAAATATCTCGGAAAGACAGAATTATGTCTTGGTTTGCAAATTGAACATTTGGCAAACGGAACTTTTGTTCATCAATCTGCCTATATAGAAAAGGTATTGAAAAAGTTTCACATGGATGGAGCACATCCATTAAGTACTCCGATGGTTGTTCGATCACTTGATATGAATACGGATCCATTCCGACCTCAAGAAAAGAATGAAGAGCTACTTGGTCCTGAAATACCATATCTTAGTGCAATTGGTGCAATTGATAATATGGCTGATTTGTTCACAAAATCTCTACCGACGTCAACCTTCAAGAAGCTAGCACATAAGATCCGGATGCAAAGGATCAAGGATGTGAATTAATACTCTCATCAGGGGGAGTTAATGCACGTTGCACTCTTTTTCCCTTACAAGGTTTTGTCCCACTGGGTTTTCCTTGCAAGGTTTTTAATGAGGAAACCAAAAGGCGTATTTCTAAACATGTGTGCTCTTTTTCCTTCACTAGGATTTTTTTCCCATTGATTTTTATTTTAGTAAGGTTTTAACGAGGCACATTATCTATAGACATCCAAGGGGGAGTGTTGTGATAAATGACACATTATGGTGGATGTCTACTCTTCTTCTATGATCTTAATCTCAAGTGCCTAATGACATATTTTGTATGTTCAATGACATATTCCATGACATATTTTCTTCACTTTGTATGCCTATATAAATGCCTTGTAATAGATAGGAAAATACAGATAATTGAAGAAGAAAATCTCTTTCTTCTCTCTATCTCCATTTCTTGTTCATGTTTTACTAAATTGCTTTTATTTCCTTGTTCTATATTGTTACTTTGAGTTATATTTCATAACATGTGGTATATTTACCAATTTTATTTCATATGCGATATATCTGTGTATTAGGTGTAATTTTACGTATTAATTGAAACAATTCTCCTGTTTTTATATTTCTGGCATATTTGTTTTGGTTTTACTGTATTTGCTTTCCAGTTATCTAAGTTCTTTCCCAGACTGCCCAAAAAGAACAAACAATGTTTTTTACATATATGAATAGTCATCACAGATTTTTCCACTGGCTTCAACTGATCCAGCACACTCTGTTACAGGATTGTTTTTACTTGGAGATTTGCAAGTTGGATCAAAGATAAAGCATATTTTAAATTTTGATTGGGTTGATAGCTTCATGCGAATAGCTTCCTTCATTGTGTACCAAAAGCCAAAATTAATATGTTGGAGTAGATTATATTAAAAGGAATTAGACTTTTCCTTAGGCACTATACTCACTTATTGGTTTGACTTGGAAAAATGTAAATAACATGGAAGCCAATAAAATCGAAGCTAAGGAAATCGTGACAAAATTAAGCTCTTCAAATAGGTGATAATTAGTAATATTGAGTGTTGCTTGTGCTTAAAACTAAAAATGTATAGAATAGTTTGGTTCCAGTTCTCCGGCACGAGTTGATTTCAGTAAATATTATACTGTGGGAAGGGCCACGACAGAGACATTGAATTGCTTCCCACAACAGATGCATTGAAAGTTATTGATGAGGGTTAACTTTTCATGTATCATATCATTGTATAATACTAAAAGATTTTCAATAAGATATGAATTTCTCTATGTTATAACTCTACAGGTTATCATTTCTTTCTACAAGAACATAGTATAATTTTCCATATTTATGTGGAAAAAAACTTAAATCATAAATTCGGCGAGTTCATTCACATTCACGCGAAGCGCGGACAATTCACTAGTATACTACTAAATCGTATGGCACGCCGACCACGAGATATTATGATTAGGATCGTGTGGCACGCAGACCACGAGATATTATGATTGGGATCGTGTGGCACGCCGACCATGAGATATTATGATTGGGATCGTGTGGCACGCCGACTATGAGATATTATGATTGGGATCGTGTGGCACGCCGACCGCTTATGAATTATATTATGGGATCGTGTGGCATGCCGACCACAACTTATATTGATTATTGTTATTGGCCTGAGATGCCGGTGACATTGTGCACGGGGAAATGGGAGCGAGTGGTACGCCTACTATGTAATATCTGGAAGGGATCGTGTGGCGCACCGTCCACTTATATACTACATTACGGGATCGTATGGCGCGCCGTCCACTTAGGTTATACATCATGGGATCGTGTGGCGCGTCGTCCACTGTAAACATATGCATCATAAAACTCGGAATAGATCTGCTGTTGTTTTTAATGTTCCATTTTCATCTAGTACTCCCCAATAGCATGTCCCCTCCCAGCTTTACTTTGTATTATTTTATTACTGTTTTTCTCGCACTTGTATATTATATTTGCACAGGTTAATTACAGTAGGTCCTGTCTAGCCTCGTCACTACTTCACCGGGGTTAGGCCAGGCACTTACCAGCACATGGGGTTGGTTGTGCTGATTCTACACTCTGCGCTCTTTTGCGCAGATACAGGTTTCGGGCAGTAGTAGCAGCAGTAGTTCGAGTTTTGGCATTCCGCTTAGCGAGATACCGAGGTAGCCTTGTAGGCGTCCGCGGGACCCGGTGTCTCCTCTATCTTTTTATTCAGTCAGTTATCTCATGTATTCGAGATAAACAGTTTATATTTCTTTCGAACGATTGTGTTTAGTAAATTCTTAGCAGTTCGTGAGTAGTGACACCAGATGCTGGGTAGAGGTGTATTTTGAAATTTCCGCATTTCCGTTTGCAGTTAAGTAAGTATTATAAGTCTTCCGCCTTGATTATTATTTCAGATTATTATAATTGTTTAAATGAAAACAGTAGAAATATTGTATTATTTGGCTTGCCTAGCTCCGACAGTAGGCGCCATCACGACTCCCGATGGTGGAAAATCCGGGTCGTGACACTCTTCTTCGTTTCTGACAAGAAGCAAGAAGACACTGAATACTGGACATGTTCTTACTTTATATTTTTTGTTAGTTGAATCATTTTCATTTGAGGCTAGAGTATAACTTTGACAAGCTAACTTTTACAGTCTCTGCTTTTGTTGATTTTGGAACTACTGGTAGTACTCAACATAAATCACATCCCAAACCATTGATTTTCCTCCAAATGGTTCATTAATATCCAATATATCTCTAGAATTTTGGGCAATTATTTCGATTGTCTGACACTTAGTCATAAGTTGCTTCAACCCATATTATCAATTTTTCTTTCCTTATAAATTTAGCACTATTGCTCTGCTTAGATATATTTATGATGGTTATTTAAGTTGTTTGAAGAGGTATATCAAATCTACAGCAGGTGGCCTCATAATAAAATCGTTGTTAATACACAACTTGCTATTATTGCTAACAATGCCATGCCTCTTGATATGGTATTTACAAGTAACGTGTGACAGAGAAATATTATTTCGATTCGCCGAAGACATCTACAAAGAATAATCTCGTTATGGCATAGTCGACTTTTTTTTAATATAGTTTTGAAAGCTTATTTTTGTTTTTAGCTTTAATTGTACTTCCTCGGATACTTGTATGGCATTGTGGTTCTTAATAATATACTAACCTTTTTACTTTGTGTTCTAACACTCTTTTTATGTAATAAATTTATGCAACCTAATAATTTTTTTTAACTTGAATAAGAATTTTACTCATATGATGAATTTAAAAATTAATTGAATTGGATTCTCTTGCTAAATAATAAATTAAAAGATTTAATTATTTAGTTTTAATTAAAAAATAATTCATTCCACGTTGATTCAGATCTTAATATTAGTGGCATTGACTCTTATCAACCTTTTTTCCCTCTTTCTCATAGATTTATATTCTTAAAATATTTTCGTAGTTGTTGTTTAATACTTGGGTATTTTTCAATATTACATGAAAAATTAATTAAAATATTATTTTTGTAAACGGAAGCTGAAGTTTTTTAAAAAGTTATGAAGGAAAGTTGAAGTTTTTTAATTAAAATTCTCTAGAGCTGAAGTTTCCCAGTTATGAAGGGAAGCTAAAGTTTTTTAAAAAGTGGGTACGGATGTAAACAAAAAGACAAAGCGGCTACAGGTTAAAAAGGGACGCCCAAATAGGGCGTCCCGTGCAATTTTTACGTACAATTCATACATATATATTGCAATTAGTCAGCCCAGTTAAAGCTTTACAAATTTATAACCCAAAGATAAAAGGCTAAGGTCCGAAAAAGCTTTTTTGCACTACCAACTACTGCTATTATTTTTTTTTTATAAATTCCTACGCTACGCACAGTTTCCAATTGAAATGTATCGACCCGGATTTTCCACCTTCGGAGTCGTGATGGCGCCTACTATTAGGAGCTAGGCAAGCCAATTATTTACTTCCGCTTTTAGCAAACATCAACAAATTTACAAAATGAAGTATGTAATAATATAAGCGGAAGTCTCACATGTAAATAGCTAAAAAAAATGCGGAAGTTCCAATACAAAATTCTACCCAAGATTGGTTTCACAACGCTCACAAACTTCTAAGATTTACTAAATACAATAGACTGAAAGAAATCACAATCTGTTTGTTTCGGTACAAGGATAATAAACTGAAATAAAGATAGAGGAGACTCCAGGCCCGCGGAAGTCAGCAAGGCTATCTCGGTGTCTCTGGACTGAAGGTCTACTCCCAATCTACTGCTGTTGTCCAAAAGCTACTCAAATACCATGATCTGTGCAAAAGAGCACAGAAGTATAACATCAGCACAATCGACCCCATGTGTTGGTAAGTGCCTAGCCTAACCCTGGCGAAGTAGTGACGAGGCTAGACTGGACATCACATAAACATGTGCAGATATATGTACGAGTACAACAGAAAATAGCAAGAACATAACAATTTAAACTGGGGAGGGGAGCATGCTCAGGGGTAATAGTTAGAAACAAATATCAGGAATAATGGTAAGTACATCTACAATTTAACTTCTAACATTAATGAATAGACAAGACAACTTTCATATTCAACTCATCTCACTGCAGGCGTGCAACCCGATCCCATTTCTAAATATCTCGTGGTAGGCGTATCACCCGCTCCCATTTTAGTATATATCATATGTGGTAGGCGTATCACTCGCTCCCATCTCAATATATCATGTATGGTAGGCGTACCACTCGCTCCCATTTCAACATATCATGTGTGGTAGGCGTACCACTCGCTCCCATTTTAATATATCATGTGGTAGGCGTACCACCCGATCCCATTTCAATCCAACATTGTATCACAAAGAAAATTCCGGCAAGGGAACAAGATAATATAATATTTTCCCGGCAAGGGAACTAGAAACATCAAATCAACTATCCCGGCAAGGGAGATCCAGCTATAACCAAACTTATTCAATTTCTACTTAACACAATTAATACCAATGCCCAGTCATAACAATTACTTGCTCGGTTTTTAAAGATCCTCAACCAAGTTCTCATAAACATCATTCAAGAATACAACAACTTAGCAATTTAAGACTCACGGTCGTGCTAGACACCAATGTATAGATACTCGTCACCATGCCTATACATCATACTCGATCAATTAGCAAGTAGCAAATAAGACTCAACTCCTATTCCCTCAAGCTAGGGTTAAACCAAACACTTACCTCAACTTTCACAGCTAAATTAATCCACAACGACTGCCTTCCCTCTCGAATTCGGCTCCAACTCAATCAAATCTATGAAATAACGACTTTACAACATTAATATAAGCTAAACAAATCAAACCCAATGCCTAAATATAGTTTTCTAAGCTTTCTTCCCAAAATTCCAAAAATCAACCCTGGGCCCTCTTGGTCAAAACCCGAGGTTCGAACCAATTTCATATCACTCATTCCCCCACGAACCCGAATATACAATTTGTTTTCAAATTCGACCCCAAAACGAGGTCTAAATCAAAAAAAATTTAAAAAGCCCTAATTCTACCCAATTCCCCCAATTTCCAACCTAATCTATGTGATTTAAGCTTAGAATTTCAGTAATTAATGAAGGAAATGAGTGGGGATTTACTAACCCAAGTGGTCTTGAAGAATGGGGCCTTCAATGGACTCCTAAAAGCTTGGGGAAGAAAAGAGATCGTGAGAATTTGAGTTAATCCCGTATGCATTGTTTCTGAACTTTTAAAAAAATCACTAGGCGAATCTGTTCTACGTGTTCGCAATATGGGGGTCGCGCGCGATGAATGGGGCAGAAAGGCATCGCATTCGCAAGGGAGAGCTGCGAACGCGAAGAGTAAAAATACGAGGGTCCAAGGTTTGCTCTACGCGAACGCGTGAGGGGTGCGCGAACGTGTTGAAGGAAAGGGCTGGGGTCCTGGGTTGGACTACGCGAACGCGGGACTGTTCCGCGAACGCGAAGAAGGGGAAACCTAAATGTACGCGAATGCGAGCTGAAGGCCGTGAACGCGAAGAAGGAAAACATTGTTCACCTGCTGAAATTTTTCTGCAATTTTCTGTTCAAATCCACCCCGAACACCTCCGAAAACACTCCCGAGCCCTCGGGGCTCCCAACCAAACACACACACTAACTCAACGACATCCTGCGAACTTAACCGTGCGATCAAATCGCCAAAATAACATCAAAATAAATGAATTAAACCTCAAAATCATCACTTTTTTATCAAACTTCATAAACTTTCATTTTTAGAGATTTAGGTCCGAAACACATCAAATGACATCCAATTTCAACCAAATTTTACAGAAACGTCTTAAATCACATATAAGATCTGTACCGGGCGTCGGAACCAAAATACGGGCCTGATACTTGCACGTTCTAATCTATTTTCATTTCAAATTTCCATATTAATTTCAGAAAAATAATTTCATAGAAATATTCATTTCTCGGGCTCTAGACCTCGAAATTCGACTCCGGCATATGCCCGAGTCCTATAGTTTTCTACGGACCCTCCGGGACCGTCAAATCACAGGTTCGGGTCTGTTTACCAAAAATATTGACCGAAGTCAAATATATCCATATTACTATCAAAATTTATCATTTTTCACATATAATTCATATATAAGCTTTTCGGCTATACGCGTTCGGACTGTGCATGCAAATCGAGGCAACCCCAAATAAGGTCTTCGAGGCCTCGGAAGAACAGAAAGAGTAGGGAAACAAGTGATGACCCTTTTAGGTCGTCACATTCTCCACCTCTAAAACAACCGTTCATCCTCGAAAGGACAAAAGAAAGAAGTACCTGAGTCGGAAAATAGATGAGGATAACGGCTCCACATATCAGACTCGGACTCCCAGGTCGATGCCTCAGGGGGCTGACCTCTCCACTGAACACGAACAGAAGGAAATCTCTTAGATCTCAACTGACGGACCTACCGGTCTAGAATAGCTACCGACTCCTCCTCATAAGATAAATCCTTGTCCAACTGGACAGTGCTGAAATCTAACACGTGGGCTGGATCGCCGTGATACCTCCGAAGCATGGATACGTGAAAAACTGGATGCACGACTGATAAGCTAGGCGGCAATGCAAGTCTGTAAGCCACCTCTCCCACTCGATCAAGGATCTCAAATGGCACAATGAACCTAGGGCAAAGCTTGCCCTTCTTCCCAAATCTCATCATGCCCTTCATAGGTGACACTCGGAGCAAGACCCACTCACCAACCATGAAAACTACATCCCGAACCTTACGACCTGCATAACTCTTTTGCCGTGACTGAGCCAAACGAATCCTATCCTGAATGATCTTGACCTTGTCCAATGCCTCCTAAACCAAATCCGTACCTATCAATCGAGCCTCTCCCGACTCAAACCTCTCAATCAGAGACCGACACCACCAACCATATAAAGCCTCATAAGGAGCCATCTGGATGCTCGACTGGTACCTGTTGTTGTAGGCAAACTCCATTAAAGGCAAGAACTGATCCCATGAAACTCCAAAGTCGATAACACAAGCCCGGAGCATATCCTCCAAAATTTGAATAGTCCGCTCGGACTGACTGTACGTCTGAGGATGAAACATTGTGCTCAACTCAACCCGTGTGCCTAACTCTCACTGAACTGCACCTCAGAAGCGCGAGGTAAAATGTGTACCCCGGTTTGAAATGATAGATACCGGCACAACATGAAGGCGAACAATCTCCCGGATATAAATCTCTGCTAACCTCTCGGATGAATAGGAGACTGCAACCGGAATGAAATGTGCTGACTTGGTCAGCCTATCAACAATAACCCATATCGCATCAAACTTCTTCCGAGTCAACGGAAATCCGGTAACGAAGTCCATAGTGATCCTCTCCCACTTCCACTCGGGAAGCTCAATCCTCTAAAATAACCCACCAGGCCTCTGATGCTCGTACTTAACCTGCTAACAGTTCAAACAATGAGCCACATATGCAACAATATCCTTCTTCATCCTACGTCACCAATAATTTTGTCGCAAGTCCTAATACTTCTTTGCGGCGCATGGATGAATAGAGTACCGGGAGCTGTGGGCCTCCTCTAAGATCAACTCTCGAAGTCCATCCACATTGGGCACACAAACTCGCCCCTGCAGTCTCAAAACTCCATCCGTATCTAAGGTAACCTGTTGGGCACCTCCACGCTGCACCGTGTCTCTAAGGACACACAAATGAGGATCATCAAACTGACAATCATGGACACGCTCCAATAATGAAGAACGAGCGACCGTGCAAGCCAACACACGACTGGGCTCAGAAATATCCAGTCTCACAAACTGATTGGCTAGGGCCTGAACATCCAAAGCAAGCGGCCTCTGACTGACTCGAATATAAGCAAGACTGCCCATACTAGCTGACTTCCGACTCAAAGAATCGGCCACCACATTGGCCTTCCACGGATGATATAAAATGGTGACATCATAATCTTTCAACAACTCCAACCACCTCCTCTGCCTCAAATTCAACTCCTTTTGCTTGAACAAGTACTGAAGACTCTTATGGTCAGTGAACACCTCACATGCCACGCCATACAAATAGTGCCTCCAAATATTCAAGGCATGAACAATAGCTGCCAACTCTAAATCATGCACTAGATAGTTCTTCTCATGAATCTTCAACTGCCTCAAAGCATAGGCAATAACCTTGCCATCCTGCATCAACAATGCACCAAGCCCAATACGGGAAGCATCACAATAAACTGTATAAGGCCCTGATCCTGTGGGCAAAACCAACACTGGTGTCGTAGTCAGAGCTGTATTGAGCTTCTGAAAGCTCGCCTCACACTCATCCGACCATCTGAACTAGGCACCCTTCTGGGTCAATCTAGTTATCGAGGCTGTAATAGATGAAAATCCCTCCACAAACCGTCGATAGTAGCCTTCCAACCCTAAGAAACTCCGAATCTCCGTAGCTGATACTGGTCTAGGCCAGTTATTGACTGCCTCAATCTTCTTCAGGTCCACCTGAATACCTTCTGCTGATACAACGTGACCCAAAAATGCTACTGAACTCAGCCAGAACTCACACTTGGAGAACTTGGCATATAACTGACTATCTCTCGGAGTCTAGAGAACCACTCTAAGGTGCTTCTCGTGCTCCTCCTAGCTGCGGGAGTACACCAAAATATCATCAATAAAGACTATCATAAACATGTCCAAATATGGCTTGAACACTCGGTTCATCAACTCCATAAATGCTGCTGGAGCATTGGTCAACCCAAATGACATGACCAAGAACTCATAATGCCCATAACGAGTGCAGAAAGCTGTCTTAGGGACATCAGATGCCCTATTCTTCAACTGATGGTAGCCAGATCTCAAGTCAATCTTGGAAAATACCCTGGCACCCTGAAGCTGTTGCACATCCTCATCTATCCGTCCTTCTTCTTGACAAATAACACTGGTGTGCCCCAAGAAGAGACACTAGGTCTAATAAAACCCTTCTCTAGCAAATCCTGCAACTGGTCTTTAACTCCTTCAGCTCCGGCGGGGACATACAATATGGCGGGATAGAAATGGGCTGAGTGTCTGGAGCCAAATGAATACAGAAATCAATCTCCCTGTCGGATGGAATACCCGGCAAGTTTGAAGGGAAAACTTCTGGGAACTCCCGAACAATAAGCACAGAATCTATAGGAGGAACCCCAGCACTGGAATCATGAACATAGGCCAAATAGGCCAGACATCCCTTCTCGACCATACGTCGAGCCTTCATATACGAAATGACCCTACGGATAGAATAAACTGGAGTGCCCCTCCACTCTAAACGAGGCATATCGGGCAACGCTAATGTCACAGTCTTGGCATGGCAGTCCAAGATAGTGTGATAGGGTGATAGCCAATCCATACCCAATATGATATCGAAGTCAACCATATCTAAGAGAAACAAGTCTACATGGGTCTAAAGACCCCCAATCACTACAACACATGAACGATGGACTCGGTCGACCACGATGGAGTCACCCACCGGCGTAGACACATACACAAGAATACCCAAAGCATCACTAGGCATGACCAAGCATGGTGCAAAATAAGATGAAACATATGAATATGTAGAACCTGGATCAAATAGTACCGAAGCATCTCGATCACAAACCAGAACTGTACCTGTAATGATTGCATCTGAAGCCTCAGCTTCGGGCCTAGCCTGAAGAGCATAACAACGGGGCTGGTCCCCACTACCCTGAGTTGTGTCCCTAGGTCGATCTGTTGCCAGCTGACCTCCGCCCCTGGCGGTTTGAGCTCCACCTCTATGACCTCTGCCTCCACCTCTAGTACCTCTACCCCCGCCTTTAGCTGGCTGGGCGGCCTGTGGAACATTTGGTGCCTGAATCATAGGACGGGGACCCTGCTGCTCAGAACTGCTTGAAGCTCGAAGGCAATAGCTAGCAATGTGCCTTGTGTCACCACAAGTGAAACAAGCCCTCGGTGGACGGCCCTGGAAACTCTGAAGCGGGTGCGCACTGATAGGAGCTGCCGGTGTGCTGAATGGCTGATGATCAGAATAATGCCCATGTAAACCACGATGACCTGGGGCACCCTGAGAAACCTGGAGGGCTGACTGGAAGGGCTTAAAAGGCTGACCCCTATCATAAGAATCCCTACCTCCAGATGAGGCACCACTGAATCGACCTATGTGATGGGGTCTCTTGTCTGCTCTATGAATGCCCCATGTGGCAGAACCATCTCGATCCTCCGGGCCACATTGGCCGCCTCCTGAAAAGTAATACCATTCCCCGCCTCTCTGGCCATCTGGAGATGAATAGGCTGTATCAAACCATCAATAAATCTCCTCACCTTCTCCCTCTTAGAGGGGAATATGACAAGAGCATGGCGAGCTAGATCGATAAACCTGGTCTCATACTGAGAGACCGTCATAGAACCCTGCTGGAGGTGCTCAAACTGCCTCCGATAAGCATCCCTCTAAGTAACGGGGAGAAACTTCTCCAGGAACAACTCTGAAAACTGATCCCAAGTCAAAGACGACGACCTTGCTAGTCTGGCTAAACAAAAATGCCTCCACCAAGCCTTGGCGGATCCAGATAGGCAAAATGCAGCAAAATCAACTCCGTTGGACTCTACAATGCCCATGTTCCGAAGAACCTCGTGGCAACTATACAGGAAATCCTAGGGGTCCTCAGAAGAAGCACCGCTGAATGTAGCAGGGAAGAGCTTGGTGAACCTGTCCAATCTCCACAAAGCATCTGCGGACATAGCCGTGCCAACGCCGGTCTGAGCAACTACTCCCAACTGAATTGCCATAGCTGGATGAACCACCAGAATCTGACCCTGGGGAACTACCTACTCCGGAGTAAGTGCAGTAGGAGTCTGGGCTCCTCCTCCAGCCTGAGAAGTGGCTGGTTATCCAGAAGCAATCCTGCTCGGGTGACACTCTCCATGAGGCCCACCAACTGGACCAAAGCGTCCTGAAGAACTGAGGTAGCAATAAACCCCTCTGGGACCTGAGCTGGGACCACTGGAACTGTTGCGGCTGGGGCCGGAACCTCCTCGTCAATGCCAACCTGAGGCTCTGCCACTAGTGCTGCTGATCGGGGCTGAGCTCTGCCCCTACCTCGGCCTGTAGCACGGCCTCGT
The DNA here is from genome assembly GCA_026770625.1 of Nicotiana glauca. Lineage (NCBI taxonomy): Eukaryota > Viridiplantae > Streptophyta > Magnoliopsida > Solanales > Solanaceae > Nicotiana > Nicotiana glauca. The sequence continues at coordinate 18,435 of MU666928.1, forward strand.
CCTCTGCCCTAAGCGGGAGCTGCCTGGGGCTCGGACTGCTGATCAGTAGATAAGGAAGCGCGTGTCCTCGCCATCTGCGAAAGAACATAGTAGAAACTCAATTAGCATTTAGAAACAGAACCGCACGACAAGAAAGAACAAATGTGAAACTTTTCCTAACTCGGTAGCCTCTGGGGGATAAGTACAGACGTCTCCGTACCGATCACTCAGGCTCTACTAAGTTTGTCCGTGAGTTGCGAGACCTATGTAACCTAGTGCTCTGATACCAACTTGTCACAATCCGGATTTCCCACCTTTGCAGTCGTGATGGCGCCTACTATTAGGAGTTAGGCAAGCTAATTATTTACTACCTCTTTAGCAAACATCAACAAATTTATAAAACGAAGTATGTAATAACATAAGCAGAAGTCTCACATGTAAATAACTGAAAGAAATGCGGAAGTTCCACTATAAAACTCTACCCAAGATTGGTTTCGCAACACTCACGAACTTCTAAGATTTACTATATACAATAGACTGAACGAAATCACAATCTGTTTGTTTCGGTACAAGGATAACAAATTGAAATAAAGATAGAGGAGACTCCGGGCCCGCGGATGTCAGCAAGGCTACCTCGGTATCTCTGGACTGAAGGTGTACTCCCAATCTACTGTTACTGTCCAAAAGCTGCTCCAACACCGTGATCTGTGCAAAAGAGCATAGAAGTATAGCATCAGCACAACCGACCCCATGTGCTGGTAAGTGCCTAGCCTAACCCCGGCAAAGTAGTGACGAGGCTAGATTGGACATCACATAAACATGTGCAGATATATGTACGAGTACAACGGAAAATAGAAAGAACATAACAATTTAAACTGGGGAGGGGAGCATGCTCAGGGGTAACAGTTAGAAACAAATGTCAGGAATAATGGTAAGTACATCTACAATTTAACTTCTAACAATAATGAATAGACAAGACAACTTTCATATTCAACTCATCTCGTTGCAGGCGTGCAACCCAATCCCATATCTCAATATCTCGTGGTAGGCGTACCACCCGCTCCCATTTCAGTATATATCATATGTGGTAGGCGTACCACTCGCTCCCATCTCAATATATCATATGTGGTAGGCGTACCACTCGCTTCCATTTCAACATATCATATGTGGTAGGCATACCACTCGCTCCTATTTCAATATATCATGTGGTAGGCGTACCACCCGATCCCATTTCAATCCAACACAATATCACAAAGAAAATTCCGGCAAGAGAACAAGATAATATAATGTTTTCCCGGGAAGGGAACTAGAAACATCAAATCAACTATCCCGGCAAGGGAGATCCTGCTATAACCAAACTTATTCAATTTCTACTTAACACAATTAATACCAATGCTCAGTCATAATAATTACTTGCTCGGTTTTTAAAGATCTTCAACCAAGTTCTCATAAGCATCATTTAAGAATACAACAACTTAGCAATTTAAGACTCACGGTCGTGCTAGACACCAATGTATAGATACTCGTCATCATGCCTATACATCGTACTCGATCAATTAGAAAGTAGCAAACAAGACTCAACTCCTATTCCCTCAAGCTAGGGTTAAACCAAACACTTACCTCAACTTCCACAGCTAAATCAATCCACAACGACCGCCTTCCTTCTCGAATTTGGCTCCAACTCAATCAAATCTATGAAATAACGACTTTACAATATTAATATAAGCTAAACAAATCAAACCCAATGCCTAAATATAGTTTTCTAAGATTTCTTCCCAAAATTTCAAAAATCGGCCCCGGGCCCGCTTGGTCAAAACCCAAGGTTCGAACCAATTTCATATCACGCATTCCCCCACGAGCCCGAATATACAATTTATTTTCAAATTTGACCCCAAAACAAGGTCTAAATCAAAAAAAATTAAAAAGCCCTAATTCTACCCAATTCCCCCAATTTCCACCCTAATCTATGTGATTTAAGCTTAGAATTTCAGTAATTAATAAAGGAAATGAGTGGGGATTTACTAACCCAAGTGGTCTTGAAGAATCGGGACTTCAATGGACTCCTAAAAGCTTGGGGAAGAAGAGAGCTCGTGAGAATTTGAGTTAATCCCGTATGCACTATTTCTGAACTTTTAAAAAAATCACTGGGCGAATTTGTTCTACGCGTTCGCGACATGGGGGTCGCGTTCGCGATGAATGGGGCAGAAAGGCATCGTGTTCGCGAGGGAGGGCTGCGAACGCGAATAGTAAAAATACGGGGGTCCAAGGTTTGCTCTACGTGAACGCGTGAGGGGTGCGCAAACACGTTGAAGGAAAGGGCTGGGGTCCTGGGTTGGCCTATGCGAACGCTGGGACTGTTCCGCGAACGCGAAGAAGGGGAAACCTAAATGTACACGAACGCGAGCTGAAGGCAGCGAACGCGAAGAAAGAAAACACTGTTCACCTGCTGCAATTTTTCTGCAATTTTCTTAAGTTCAGAACCACCCGAACACCTTCGAAAATACTCCCGAGCCCTCGGGGTTCCTAACCAAACACACACAAACTAACTCAACGACATCCTACGAACTTAACCGTGCGATCAAATCGCCTAAATAACATCAAAAATCAATGAATTAAACCTCAAAATCATCACTTTTTTATCAAACTTCATAGACTTTCATTTTTAGTGATTTAGGTCTGAAACACGTCAAATGACGTCCGATTTCAACCAAATTTCACAGAAACGTCTCAAATCACATATAAGACCTGTACCAGGCGCTGGAACCAAAATACGGGCCGATACTCGCACGTTCTAATCCATTTTCATTTCAAATTTCCATATTAATTTCAGAAAAATAATTTCACAGAAAAATTCATTTCTCGGGCTCTAGATCTCGGAATTCGACTCCGGGTATATGCCCGAGTCCCATATCTACGGACCCTCCGGGACCGTCAAATCACTGGTCCGGGTCCGTTTACCAAAAATGTTGACCGAAGTCAAATATATCCATATTAATATCAAAATTTATCATTTTTCACACAGAATTCATATATAAGATTTCCGGCTATGCATCCGGACTGTGCACGCAAATTGAGGCAATTCCAAATGAGGTCTTCGAGGCCTCGGAAGCACAGAAAGAGTAGGAAAACAAGTGATAACCCTTTTGGGTCGTCACATGAAACAACCAACTTCAACGGTGGCATTTAAATTCTGAAAACACACAAGGCTTTTATATTTGAATTTGTTTTTCTTAATGTAAAATTGTGTAGAAGTGGAAGTAGTAGAAATATCTACAATTCTAGAGGAGACTTAGACGGTTTAGATGATGAAATGAGAATAGTGATATATTTTAGAACCGTTAATGTAATTGAAGGATCTTTGTCAAATCTTATATTTATTTCTTCCCCAAGTTTCAAATGGTAGAAATCAAAAAAAAAAAAAAAAAATTATTGCAAGTTCGAAATATGGCAGAAAAATACAAATAAATTGATTTTATACATAGATTTTCCGATAAAAAGTAAGAATAAAATACAAACATTTTAATTTTAATTTTAATTGTACATGTACAAATTCGTTTCCACGGTTTACGCTGCTCCTATTTCTCTAGGTCAATTTGAAGCTGTAGCAGGAAAAAAAATGCGCTATGTATTGCAGGAAGAATAATGGTTAGTGTTACAGCTATGTTTAATAATCTACAATATTAATTTATCAGAATTTTTACTCAAAATTAAGTCGGACATTTGAATTATACCGTGAATCTTCTGCTGTTCTGCAGAATCTAAGATGGAGGTGACCCAAGATATGTTGGTTTAAGGGAATTTCCTTCTAGAAACTGGAAAATATCTACTGAAATAATAGCACATGTTTGTTTTACATGGAACTCTTTTTATTTAATCTATATATTATGATGTAATTTCTTTTGATTCTTGAGGACAAGTATAAAAGACATTTTTCGGTGGTACAAAATTCTTAAATTCTTGCGAAATTGTGCATGCCTTTTAATTTGGTTATGTAATTTCATTCATTAATAGTGTAAACTGTTGTATAATTGCCTATATCTGATTTGATAATAACTTATACGCATCAATTTTGTCATGTATAATTTCATATTAGTAAAACTAATCAAACATAATTATTCCAAGCTTCACACTATTGGGCCTGTGCTAGCACGGGCTATCACATACTAGTATGTATATATATATATATATATATATATATATGAAACTTTTATGGAGGCCAATCATACACACAATAAAAAATTATTTTTTTATAACATTATACACAAATATACATACTTATACATATTTATACACAAATATACACACTTATACATATTTATACATAATTATACATAATTTATACAATATTGTATAAGTATGTATAAATACTAATTATATAAAATTTAAACTAGAAAACACCTTATGTCTATCACCACACCTCTATTTTAACACCAAAAATATTATTAATTAACACCCATCCAAATTGAAGCACGAAGTCACAGTATTATTCGAATTAAAAAAAATTCAAAACATTCGAGTCGATATTTTTGAGAACCCAGCAGTAGAATCGAAAATTTTTCGTCCAAAATTCTTCACACAATTGAGTTCAATGCACAGAGACATCCAAGGCCCATATCATGGAGCTTTGAGCTTCAAGAAGACGCCTTTTTCAGATCTAAAACTACAATTCAAATTCAAAGGATACATCTTTTGTTGTGTGACAAAGAAAAAAAAAATAGGTAAGGAAATATTTTCTGTGAAAAGATAAAAACAGAGAGTAATCGAAGAAGATAAAAAGCAGAAAAGGGAAGGGGTTCTAATGGAGAAGATGATGGAAAGAGTGATGAGGCGAGAGCTACAACACTCAGGTTGTTGAATGATTTAGGATCAGATGAGAAAACCAACCCTAGGAGAGAGGCTCAATAAGATAAGTTAATCGGAGTTCCCGGAAGGAGGTCCCACCATTTACTTGACTCTTAGAACCTTTGTTGGTTTTGGGCAACGGGGATCAACTTCCAGGACAGGAAAGGGCGATCCATCTATTTATTTGACTGAACCTAGTTCACGAGAAAGAGAGAAGATAAGGGAAAAGAAAGAAAGTCTTTTCATCATTTATTTTGTCTTATTAGCAACTATTAGGGCTAAATGGTAAAATAATTTTTACATATGATATACAATGTGGGCTAGTTGGTAGCATTTAAAAATATGGGCCAATTTTGATAGCATCGTGATATCAATTGTATTTTTCCCATTTCTATCCTTAACTACCTCAACAAATTATTAGATTAGTTTTTCATAATGATTTCTCGAGAAAGTAGGTGAAAAGAGTTTTTTAAGTGTGACTTTTGGATGGGGTAGCACTCGGAATTTCACATGATGCTTAAATTCATTTTTTGTAATTCAGTGATTGTGTATATAATTTTCACATTATCAAGTTAGGTTTCAACAACAACAGATAACTCTATGTATTAGATCTCATATGATAACATAAAAAGTAAGAAAGTAACTTATTAATATAACCCATTAATTAATCTAATGGCGTAAAATTAATTAAGTATGAACATCTCTTGTGGTCATAGATTGAAGCCTCCTAGGAGCAGCGTACAGCTTTATGTCTTTGACAATGCCTCCAAATTTTTGAGTTTGACCTTCACACTTCCATTACACACGTCCTTCCAAATCTACATGTCATATTGCACACTCATCTATTTAGTATGCGTAAAACAAGAAAATGATAAAACCAGAAATTTATTTCAGGAGGGTATAATTATATCATATAAATAGAAGTAAAGTAGGGATTTAAAGCTTATGTATTCGAGTTTTAATCCTATCAAAATATTACAACTTAATAATTTTTATACCAATTTAATAAACTTTCTAAAAGAATATAGAATTTAGATCAAAGCCATTTAGTTTTACAGAATCCGCAAGCTAAACTCTAATTCCGTCCCTGCATATAAGACAAGGCTAAAGGGCGGACCCAAGTGGAGAGAAGTGAGTTCAATTGAACCCGCTTCGTCAACAAATAATACTGTGTATATGTATAAATTATGGCTAAAACAAGGTAAATTTTGTATAGAAATTATTTTTGAACCCGCTTATACTGCTTATATCGCTTATGTTAGTTATGAACTTCTCCGATTGAACCCGTTTGCACAAAATCCTGAGTCCGCCACGGAAAGGCTATATGAGCCACAAAAGTTGTTTTACAAAATTCCGACCCTACGTCACAAACACCAGATTAGCTAACGGCCAATCATTCTATGCGGCCTCCTTTTTTTCTCATGTATCTAATGACGTGTTCTGTTATATTTTTATACTATCAAACTTTATACTTGAGCTACGACTTAACTTTTGGATCTCCAATATGCTCTAACAGTAAGTTGATTATTATCCTTGGTTTATGGTTGATTTCACTACGCATATAGCCACAGAACAAAAAATACAACAGGAATTATTAGCAAAAGCTCCTATATAATGCATGATATTGTAACTGCATCTTGACTAATACAATAGGTAAACCATTTCAGAAATCAGTAACATAGTTAATTAGTTTATGATTGATAATATGTACCTAGTACCCACACAACCTAATAAGTCATTACAATGATATATCAGGAATATGTAACACACAACAACAATACATTCAAGAATTATTTGCAATTGAGTCCCTATAATTGATGACCTAATAATCAAGCAAACGGATGATTACATCTATGATATCAGCTGATATCTCGTTCTTTTATTTTCTTTCTATAGAATATTCTTTTTTTTTTTCTTTTGAGAGAGAGAGAGAGAGAAGTATGCATCATCTAATGGAGTCATGGCCAACCTGATTTAGCTGGCAAAAAAGAATTCATTTTTATTCGTGCTCTTTAAATTGTGTGTTCTAGTTAGTGGTTAGAACTTAAGCATTAACAATGAAATTAAAATAAAAAGAGATGATGATGAGCTCAAACAGATAACATGCACCATTCGATTGATTACTATATACTAATTCCCCTCTTCCACGTGAAATCTCATCCACTCGGCACGCGTTCTCTTCCTTAGGGTTCAAAAAAATTATTAATTAACTGAATACTCATATCTTCATTTCGTGACGGTTCGTTAATTCATTTCATTATGTTTCTCATAAATCAACTTTTCAATCACAACTCCCTCTGTCATAATCTTACTTAATTTTAGTTGTCTGATGATCTTACCTATTCGAAACTATTTACTTTTACTTATCTTGATTTATCCTTTCTCAATATTATTTTATAGTAATGGATTGCTATAACTATTTTTTTCTAAAAAGGAAAGGGATGAAACTTAATAATCACTACGCGTATTTATTCTCTTTAAAATTCTTCTTAATTAATAATTTTTTATAAAGTCACACGAAGATTTACTGATTCAAACCAAAGACCCTCTCCTCTCCTCCTTTACCTTCTCGTATTCACAATTCAAATCTACTCCAAAAAATTTAAAAAAGATTTTTTAAAAAGAAGTTCATTCCATTCATTAATTAAAAGGTTCAACCCTAATTAAAACACATTAAAGAGCGTTGGAGGTAGTATTTTAAGCTCTAATAGTGCCGCCAAAACCGAGCACCCCATACACTTAATTATACATTATACTATTGTACTTGCATGAATTTCAAAAAGAACCTATCTGACTTACATTTTTGTAGTACTGCGTGCGGGTAAAATCGGGGGCAGAGCTTTCCCCGATTTCCCGACGAGGAAACAAATGGGAAGCGCGGCCAAACGCGACTATAAGCGAGCCAAAGGACCTTTCGTATCGGAACTCGGGAGGAGGGAACGGTGTATTTGTGATCGGGCACGGTGAAATAACAAATCCAGACCAAGTAAAGTTTCTGGACAACGGGAAACGCGGAGAACGTTTGTGCATGACAAGTATGGAGCCGTAATATTCGCCCTCAAATCGGATATTACGACGCGAATCCCGTACGATATCCGATATCAACTGCCGATCGATATTTACCGGAAAAAGAAGATTTTTACCTTATTTAGACTTGTACTAGGACTGAAATTCCCCTACTATATAAATGAAAAAGTTTCTTTTATTTTGACACATGATTGACACGCAAATCAAAGCAATAAAAGTTTGTTTTTGTCTTCTAGCTATTATTCAAAATGTCTTCAGTTATTCTCTTTTCTTAATTGCATCCTAACCTTATATCGAGGGTCTGATCGAGGTTGAATTTCACTGTTCATCCTAAGATTAGTGTTGATCATCACTATGGCTGTCCAACGGGACAGGCCGTCCCGTCCCGTCCCGCGTCCCGTCCCCGTCCCGTCCCGTCCCGTCCCGCTTCAAGTCAAATGGGATGTGCCAACGCGGGACAGGACGCGGGACGGGACGGGACGGCCATTTCGTCCCGTTT
>MU666935.1:6327-58213 GCA_026770625.1 Nicotiana glauca
CGGAAGTTTTGATGAAAACTAGGCTTGAATCCGATGTATTTATTGGTTTTAGCGTTGTTTGACGTGTTTTGAGGATTGGAACAAGTTTGAATAAGGTTATAGGATGTGTTGGTGTTTTTGGTTGAGGTCCCGGGGGCCTCGGTGTGATTTCAGGTGGTTAAACGGGATTTTGGAAGTATGTTGCAGGTCTGAAACTTCTGCCTTATGTTGTTTCCGCATCTGCGGAAAAGGAGCCGCAGAAGCAGTTCCGTAGATGCGGTGGTACGGCCGCATAAGCGGTCAGGCATGGCCCAGGGCAATTCCGCATAAGCGGACTAGGGGTCGCTTCAGCGGTTCCGCTTAAGCGGATAATTCACTGCAGAAGCGGTCGATGGAGGACCGCAAAAGCGGATGCTGAGTCGCATAAGCAGACCCACGAATTTTTAAGTGTGACTGCATAAGCGGTCAATATGTCGCATAAGCGATACTGCAGGTGCGGTTAAATAACCGCAGAAGCGGAAATCGGGCCTGTGTTTAATGAACAGTGTTCGCGAATTTCAGAAGTTAAGAAAATATTTGGGACTTGGACTAGGGTTGTTCTTGGGCGATTTTGAGGAGAAATCGAAGGAGCCTCATCAGGTAAGAACTATTAGCCTCGGAATATGTTATTTTGGTGTAAAAACATTGATTAAATACTAAATTTCAAGGATTTACAGGTTAAAAATGGAGGTTAGGGCTTGAAAACTCAAGAGAGTTTAAAAACGAGTTTGGAGGGGCAAACGAACTCCTATTTTTGTAAATTTGATATGTATAGACTCGTGGCGAGACGAGGAATCCAGTGATGTAAATTTCGAAATTTTTCAAGAAGTGGGCCCGGGGCTCGGGTTTTGCCAACTTCGTAATTTTTAGTATTTTTCGAGTAATTTCAATTGGGTTATGTTTCTTTAGCATATAGTAATGTATTCGTTGTGGTTTTGACTAGATTCGACATGCAAGGAGGTCGATTCAAGAGGAAAGGGCATTGAGGACTAGTCTACGGCCGGTTTGAGGTGAGTAATAGATGTAGATAATGACCTGAGGGTTTGAAACCCCGGTATCTCACATTGTGACGCTGTATTGAGGCTAGACACGTACTCTATGGTGAGTGCGGGGTCATTTGTGGACGGAACTATGGCTTAGTCCGTTCGAGTGATGTCTATACTGTGTTATTGACTAGAAATTGGCTGGTAAACATCCTACTTGGATTGTTATGAACATATTTGGGTTGCGTGCCAACTATTTGGATCCCTTAGGGATTATTATCACTGTTGCCATAAAATTGAGCATGTTTCCATGATATTAGTCCTGAGTTAAATACTGTCTAGAAATGATTAGCAATCTTCTAAGGTTTTAATCACTTAAATTATAATACCTGTTAAATGGAACTGAAAATGGTAAACTTGATTGTGCCCGTGTGGCTTGCATGCATATATATAACTGGACTGATTGTGGACCGGGCTGCACGCCATTGCGAATGCTACTATGTCATTGCGCTTGGGCTGTAGGAGCCCTACCGGAGTCTGAACCCCCACAGTGAGCGCGGGTACCCAATGGATCGGGCTGTACGCCGGAACGGTCATGTGCATTGCATTGCATTCATGCATTGATATATATTTGTCTATCTGTCATTGATTATTGTTGTTCCATCGTTTAATGTGCTAAGTGGTTAGTTTCAGCTTTGCATTGTGGTATTTCGGGATTTCTTACTTTCAATCATTATATATGTCTATTACCACTGAGCTGGAAGTACTCACTTTACTCCCTGCACCATGTGTGCAGATTCAGGTGTTCCGGAGACTTAGCTGAGCAGTCGCTGTCTTCCAGAGTTTTATCAGAGTTGTCGAGGTAGTTGCCTGACGTTCGCAGGACCCGACTTCTCCCCTTTTATTCAGTTTTATTTCCGCATTCCAATATTTTTAGATATTTGTTACTCCGTTGTTTAGAGGCTCTAGACTTGTGACCCCAGATTCTGTTCGGAGTGTTTCGTCGGTTATTTCAGTGTGTTCCGTATTATTTTCATTATAAACATCGGCTTATTATTTTTAAACTGTTAATTCCCTTAAATTGTCGGTAAAGAGTTATCAGGTTGGGTTCGATGAGTGATAATTGGTCAGGCTTGCCTAGCTATATGGTTGGGCGCCATCACGACCAGGGTTGGGGTCGTGACAATCAGAGATCGGGTGGCTTACTTCAGCAGATGGTTATTCCCGAGTGGAAGTGGGAGAGAGTCACTATGGATTTTGTGAGTGGTCTTCCTCGGACTTTGAAGAAGTTCGATTCGATTTGGGTGATTGTGGATCGACTAACCAAGTCCGCGCACTTCATTCCGGTGTGTACGACATATTCTTCAGAGCGGCTGGCAAGGATCTTCATTCGAGAGATTGTTCGGTTGCATGTTGTCCCAGTTTCTATTATCTCATATAGAGGCACTCAGTTTACATCCCAGTTCTGGAGGACTTTTCAGCGAGAGTTGGGTACTCAGGTGGAGTTGAGCACATCGTTTCATCCTCAGACGGACGGGCAGTCCGAGCGCACCTTTTAGATATTGGAGGACATGTTGTGTGCCCGCGTTATTGATTTCAGGGGTTCATGGGATGATTTTTTATCACTTGCAGAGTTTGCCTACAACAACAACTATCAGTCCAGTATTCAGATGGCACCGTATAAGGCCTTGTATGGGAGACAGTGCAGATCTCCAATTGGTTGGTTCGAGCCCGATGAGTCTAGGTTGTTGGGGACAGATTTGGTTCAGGATGCCTTAGAGAAGGTGAATGTGATACAGGAAAGGCTTCGTACAGCGCAGTAGCGTCAGAAGAGTTATGTAGACCGGAAGGTTCGAGATGTGTCTTATATGGTTGGAGAGAAGGTCTTGTTGAAGGTTTCGCCCATGAAGGGGGTGATGAGGTTTGGAAAGAAAGGGAAGTTGAGTCCGCGATTCATTGGGCCTTTTGAGGTGCTCCGGAGGATTGGGGAGGTGGTTTATAAGCTTGCTTTGCCACCCAGCTTGTCGAGTGTGCATTCGGTATTCCATGTTTCTATGCTCCGAAAGTATGTTGGGGACCCGTTTTATGTTTTGAATTTCAGCACGGTTCAGTTGGATGATGATCTGACCTATGATGTGGAGCTAGTGTCTATTTTAGGTCGACAGGTTCGAAAGTTGAGATCTAAGGATAGTGAAGGTGCAATGGAGAGGTCGTCTCCTGGAGGAGGCTACCTGGGAGACCGAGCAAGAGATGCGGAGCATATATCCTCACCTATTTGAGGCTTCAGGTATGTTCATTGACTCGTTCGAGGACGAGCGTTTGTTTAAGTTGGGGAGGATGTGACGACCCGACCAGTCGTCTCATGAGTTACCACCCCGTTTTCCCCATTTTCTGCTTCTTTATGCTTCATTATCTATTTTTGGTGTGATCGAGTTGATTTGGATTGGTTTTGGTAGGAAATGAGGCACTTAGTCTCTTTAAGGAAGGTTTGGTTTGGAAAAGTCAACCGGATGTTGAACTATGAGTTAGAGAGATCGGATGTGATTTTTGGTGGTTCGGTTAGCTTTAGGGGATGATTTGTGACTTAGGAGTGCGATCGGAAGTGGTTTTGGAGGTTCGATGTAGAAATTAGCTTGTTTTGGCGAAGTTAGTATTTTGGCGATTTTTGGATGATAGGTGAGATTTTGATCCGAGGGTCAGAATGGAATTCCGAGAGTTGTAATAGCTTCGTTAGGTGATTTGGGATGTGTGTGCAAAATTTCAGGTTATTCAGAGGCGATTTGGTTGGTTTTTGATCGAATGCGAGTTTCGGAAGTTTTTGAAGAACTTAAGCTTGGATTTGATGTAATTTGATGGCTTTAGTGTTGTTTGAGGTGTTTTGATGATTGGGACAAGTTTGGATGATGTTTTAGGAGGTGTTGGTACTTTTGGTTGAGGTCTCGGGGGCCTCGGGGTGAATTCGGATGGCAAACGGAAGGTTTCTGGGACTTAGGATGTTGCAGAAATTGCAGGTTCAGTGTTGCAGACTTTTGTTCTCTGCGATCGCAGGAGGGGCTCTGCGATCTCATAGGAGGATTTATGGGGTCCTGGTCAGTTGGTCATTGCATTCGCAGAGTAACGGTTGCGATCGCATAGTGTTAAGTGAACCTGGGGCTTGGATGTTTCTTGTTCAATGAGAACGCAGGAGCGCGTCCGCGATCGCGTAGGGTCAGGAGTTCATTCATTGCGATCGCAGGTGTATTAGTGTGATTGCATAGAGGAAATTTTTGAGAGTTTTGTTTTTGTGCTTCGCGATCGCAAAGGGTCTGATGTGATCGCATAGACGATTTGAGAGTTCATGATATGTATAGACTCGTGGCAATATAAGGAACCCGTTGATGTATAAATTTATGAGTTTCGAGAAGTGGGCCCGGGGCTCGGGTTTTGCCAATTTCGGGATTTTTGATGTTTTTTGATTATTTTCAATTGGGTATTGTTCCTTTAGCATATTGTGACGTATTCGTTTTGGTTTTGGTCAGATTCGACACGCGAGGAGGCTGATTTGAGAGGCAAGGGCATAGCGAGCTAGAGTTTTGGCCGTCTTGAGGTGAGTAATGAATGTAAATGATGTCTTGAGGGTTTGAAACCCCAGAATTTCACATCGTAGTGCTGTATTGAGGCAATACACGCTCTCTATGATGAGTGCGGGGTCGTTTACTAGTGGGGATTGTGACTTGGTACATCTTGAGTGATATTTTTACCGCGTATTTGATTGAAGCTTAATTGATATCATCATTACTTGGACTATATGTCATATTTGGGCTTCATGCCAACTGTTTGAATCCTTCGGGGATTGTTATCACTAATTTCCCCATTATTTTACATATTACTTGATTTCAGTCCTGTTGTTTAATACAGTTTTGCAAACTCATCCCCTTTTACTCAGATTTGAAACTTAAATGATATTTCTAATGACGTTTTGGGCTGAGAACTACTATTTTATATTGCTCGAGGGGCTTATGTGATTTATGGACTGAGTATGGGATCGGGCTGCACGCCGCAACAATATTATATTGATATTGAGGCTGAGGACCTATCTAATGCCACGAGATGGCTGGTTATTGCGCTTGGGCCGTAAGGGGCCCCTCCCGGAGTCTGCACACCCCAGTGAGCGCCGTTGACGATAAATAAATTGATCGGGTTGCACGCCGCATTGGGTGCTAGAGAGTATCGTTCTATGTGTTGCATTTTCCTTATTCATCTGTCATTTATCTGTTTATCTGTTGTAGTATTTCTATATTTCGATTTCGTTGGTTTATCGCTTTCTTATTATTTGCTCTAAACTGCCAATTATAGATTACCCTGTGTTTTTCCATGGTTTCTTATTCTCAGCCTTTATTTATGTTTATTACTCACTGAGTCAGAGTACTCATATTACTCCCTGCACCTTGCGTGCAGATCCAGGTGCATCTGAGGCCGAGTGAGGATTATTTCAGCTGAGCAGCGCATTATCCGGGAGCATCGAGGTAGCTGCATGGAATTTGTAGCCTTGATCTCTACCTTCTATCCTTTTCTTTTATTTCGTATTCCCTAGAAGGACATGTATTAGGTTCATAAATCTGTATTAGAGGCTCAGACTTGTGACACCAGATTCTTTGGGCTATGTTGTAGGATTTTCACTTGAGATTCCACATGTTTTATCTTTTATTTCAGACTTCTAATATGATGACTTAGTAAATTTCCTATGTTAATTAATCATGAATTGTGTAAGAAATGGGCTAAGGTTGTTGAATGGTCGGGCTTTCCTAACAGTGTGTTGGGCGCCATCATGACCGAGGTTGGGGTCGTGACAGCTAATTAATGTTAAAAGGTAAATTTCTTAATCTGTGTGAAAACAACCAAAAAAATCACTTATTCTGAACCGGAGAGAGTACCAAATAATAAACAATCCTAACCAAAAAAAATTGTGTGTGAGATTTAAGGCAACAAAAAATTAATCAAAAAGATATCCTAAACCTAAAAGATATTAACTACAAAATTGTTATGAATAGAATTCTATCTAAAGTGAATATCTATCTTGTAGAGAGTTTTACTTTGTGGCTAAGTCATTTTTCCCTATAAATAGAGGGGTCTTATCCCATTGTAAATCATCCCATATCAATAAGAATTCTCTCTCTCTACTTTTCTTTGCAATATTGTTCTTTTTTTTTATTGTTTCATAACACGTTATCAGCACGAGACTCTACCGTCTCAGGAAGCTCTTTGAGAAGATTAAGGTATAACTTTTCTCCTCTTTTTAATTATGACTGACATTATGAAAAGAAAGTTCGTTGCCCTTGAAATTTCGGGCAAGAACTATATGACATGAGTGTTGGATGCTGAAATCCATTTAGATGCAATGGGTTTTGGAGACGCTATTAAAGACAAAACTAAAGCATCCACCCAAGACTGTTCTAAGGCCTTGATTTTCTTGCGCCATCACCTTGATGAAGGGTTGAAAATAGAATATCTCACAGTCAAAGATCCACTTGTTTTGTGGAATGGCTTAAAGGAAAGATATGACAAGTTAAAGCTGGTCACTCTTCCATAGGTACAATATGATTGGGCTCATCTGAGGCTCCAAGACTTTAATTTTGTTTCTGAATATAATTCTGCGATGTTCTGAATTACTTCTAAATTGAAACTATGTGGAGACACCATCACTGATTATGATATGCTTGCAAAACGTTTACAACGTCTCATGCCTCCAATATGGTCTTGCAATAGCAATACAGAGAGAAAGGTTTCAAGAAGTATTCTGAGTTGATTTCTCTTCTTCTTGTGGTTGAACGAAATAACAACTTACTCATGAGAAATCACGAAAATCTACCCACTGGGTCTACAACATTGCCTGAAGTGGATGAGGTGTATTCTCATTATGTTAAGCCTGGAAAAGGTCGTGGCCCTATTCGTGGTCGTGGTCATGGTAGTGGTCGTGGTCGTGGTCGTGGTTGTGGCTGTGGCCGTGGACAAGGAAGAAATTTTTCTGGTGTTAACACCCCCCAAAGAAAAATAACCACCAAAAGTGGAAAGGGAAAGATGAGAAGCCAAAGGCAAATGGTTCAGAAACTAAATGTTATTGTTGCGGTGGAAAAGGGCAATGGGCAAATATTTATCATGTACCAAGATATTTGATTGAACTTTATCAAGCATCTCTAAAGAATAAAGGCCCTGAAGCTAATTTTGTTTATGACAATGAATTTGACATCACCCACGTAGATGTGGCAAACTTGTTTGAGCGCTCTGATGGAAAAATAGACCACTTGATCGGTGATGGATCTGTGGTTAAAGAAGATTGAGTAGTTTAATTTTTATTTTTCGCTTATTCTTAGTAGCTAGTAAATAAACATCATGTAATCATATTTCTTTACATGAGTAGTAGTCATTAGTATCGATTAGTATTATTTGTTTCATGAAATAATGTTAGTACGTTTTGATTAAATATAATTATTATATTCGTTTTAAACAATGAACTTGATGCCTAACCAATCACATGAACTGCAACACAAAATTCAATGTTATTACGTACATTTTCTTTTTACTACAGTCATTACAATTTCAAAATAGTTATTTAATTGTAAAAATTAGCAATTGCGCATGAAATGTACATTAGCATTACTAATGATAAATAACATAATCATGGCGTATAGTATCATAGAATCATTTAATAAATAGTTTGTTTGCATTTTTTTGAATATTAAAGATGCTTATATTATATATAAAAACTAGGGATTGTCCAACAAGTTACAGTCCATACTACTAGATACGTGGACCGTACTAGGGTCCTTACATACTAGATTTTGATTTCCAAGTGCTTTTAGCACATTACATAAAGAGCCAGTGATTTTTTTTTAACATAAGCAAACGGAATTACAGTCCTCCTCCAGTAGTTTTTGAACACAAAAAGGCGGAGCTGCTAACATCTTTGTTCTTTCCTTGTTGAACTTTGTTGTTATTGAACTTCTCTTACTTCCTTAGCTAGAGTCAGCAACTGCGTTCCCTTCTCTGAAATTATGTTATAGTAGAAGGCCCTTCTCCAGGGGCATTAATGACCTGCAAGAGAGTATTAAGTTAGATAAAGTTGCATGGCCATCTTTTATGGTGGTTATTACCTCTGTGGAGTCTGTTTCTACAATGAGAGGGTAGAGATCATAAATTTTGGCCAAACGAAGTCCTTCTGAGAGAGCCTGTAACTCTGTATGAAGTGGGAATAGGGCAACTGTTTCTTTTGAAAACCTAGAATCTATTTCCCTTGAGCATTTCTGAATACCCCCCTATACCTCCCTCAGGATTTTTCCACGAACCATCTATATTTAATTTGTACCACCCGATTAGAGGAGCATGCCATCGAACATTAACAGCCACGGTGCCATGATTTATGGGCTTATAAGTGTAAAAAAGGTATTCTATGACATGATTGTAGATAGTAATTAGGTTGGGACGATTATTAAGGTTATTGATATTGTTGTTTCGGTTTATCCAGATGCCCCAGATTACAAAAGGAAAGAGTTGTTTCCATTGTAAGTAATGGTTTTTTAAAGAAGGCGAGTGGTTGTAGATTATTTTGGCCCAGTGTTGGTCATGGTTTATACAGTAAATTTCGATGCCCAGTTTTTGTCATAGAGGATGAACTAAAGGGCATTTGATGAAGATGTGTTCAACAGTTTCGGCTTTCGATTTGCACATAGGGCAGTCCTTATTAATGTTGATCCCTATATGGTTTAAATATTGTCTGCATGGGATACTGTTGTGAAGACATTGCCAAAGAAGGAATTTCATTTTGTTGGGGCAATTGAGCTTCCAGATCCACGTGAAATCTTGAGGATGAGTTTTGGGATTTTTGAGTAGCTTCAGACAGGACTTGCTGGAGTATTGGCCGTTAGGGCTTTGGTTCCATATAGGAGTGTCATTATGAGTGTGTAGAGGCATGGATATTTTGAGGATGTTGTTCACTGTGGACTGAGGGATTTGGATAGATAGTTTGGAGAAGTCTCATTGCCCATTTTGAATGATATCTCCTACTTTTAAGAGGTATTCATCATGTGTTAAAGGACCTTCGAAAGTTTCTCTAAGAGGTAAATCATTAGGAATCCAATTTGTAGACGAAAGGTTGAGTTTGGAGTTATTGGAGGGTTGCCAGGTGATTCCTTTTGAGCATATAGACCAACCCCTCATAATGTTTTTCCAAATGAAGGAGGATGATTGGGGTGTTTTGGTTTTTGTATATTTGAAGATAATGATTTTTTCCCAAAGAGAGGTTGGATTGTAAATTATTCTCCAGGATAGATTACTAATGGCCAGAAGGTTCTTAGTCGTGGCATCTGTTAGACCTGGACCTCCTTCCTCCTTACTATTGGTCACAATGTTCCAATTGACGTAATGAATCTTTTTATGGTCATTTGTGGTACCCCAGATGAAGTTACGTTGGATACGATCAATATTTTTGAGTATTTTTTTGGGCAGTAGGGTATATTGCATGGCGTGACTAGGAATAGCATTGAGTGTGGATGAGGCAAGGGTGGTACGTCCTGCTATATTGAGAAAGTTAGCCTTCCAGGTGGATAGTTTTTTCTGCATGTTATCAATAATGAAATGGTAGTCTCTAGGTTTAGGGCTGCTTTGGAGAATTGGAAAACCCAGGTATTTACCAAAGGAATTACTCACAGTGAGGTTAAAATCTTTGGCAACTTCTTTTGCAATTTGTGGTGGACAATTGTAACAAAAGATAATTTTTGATTTGGAGTAGTTGATGTTTTGACCAGAAAGATCACATAAGTAAGCGATAGTGTTCCTTATGGTGGAGCAACATTTTTTGTTGACCTTACCCATAAGAGTAAGGTCGTCCGCAAAGAATAAGTGCGAGATATCTTGGTTATTAGGGCTTAGTTTGATAGGGTCCCAATTCCGGGTGTCTACTTGGTAATTGATAAGTTTGGAGAACATTTCCATATAAAGAATGAATAAGTACGGGGAAAGAGGGCACCCTTTTCTAATTCCCCTGCTAGGGTTGAAGAAGGGGGTTACTGAGCCATTGACCAGCACTGCAATTTTACTGGTTGTTACACAGTGAATAATTAGGGAAGAAATAGAAGGGGGAAATTTGAAGAATTTGAGCATCCTATAGATAAATGACCATTCTAGACGGTCGAAAGCTTTTTCTAAGTCGATCTTGAGCATCATGCTATACCTTTTGCTTTTGCTCTTCTTGAATTGATTCATAATCTCTTGAATAATAATGACATTGTCACTAGTTCTCCTACCTTTAATAAGGCTTGACTGGAAAGGATTAATTAAATCATTGAGGAAGGGTTTTAGTCTATTGGCAATAATTTTCGTGATAATTTTGTAGATGGTGTTGCATAGACCAATGGGCCTAAAGTTTTTTAGGTTATTGGCATTATCAAATTTAGGTATTAGGCAGATGTAAGTATTGTTGGTACCTTCTGGGAGAGTATTTGTATGGAAAACTTGTTGACATAATTGAATGACTGAAGGGCCAACAGTTTTCCAGTATTTGTGGTAAAAAAAGGATGAATACCATCAGGATCCGGGGATTTGAAAGGTTTAAAAGAGAAAATAGCATTAGTAATTCATGGGTTCTTAGAGGATAGTCCAGGGAATCTAGTTTGATAGTGCTAAATGTGGTTGGACTATTTGTAATATCCAGCCAGTTGGAGTTATCATGGGAGGTGGTGAAAGCTTTGTGAAAGAAATCAAAGGTGTGATTGAGAATAGCTATCAGATCATTTATCCAATTACCTTCTTCATCCTTAAAGTGAGTAATTTTATTCCTTTTTTTGTTAGTGGCCATAACGTGAAAGAATTTAGTGTTAGCATCACCATCTTGAACCCAAGAAATTCTAGCTCTAAGCTTCCAATAATCATCCTCTATTTTAAGGTAGTTAATATATTCCGCTTGAAGAGATTTTTCTAGATTTTGAAGATAGGTACTGTATGGGTAATGGTTAGAATTTTGAATATCATTAAGTCTAGCTAGAATTTTCTTTTTCTTTTTGAAAATATCCCCGAAGACTTTAGATTTCCATTCTTTAACATCCTTTACAAACGAGTCAGAAGCTTGGGGGTAAGCAGTGCCAACCCACGATTTTGAAACTAAAGAATTAAAGTCAGGGTGTCTACACCAAAAAGTCTCCAGTCTGAAAGGTTTAGGTAGGATAATATTTTGTTTAGGAACTAATTCAAAAAGAAGAGGGTTATGGTCTGAGTGAACTTTAGGAAGATGAGTGATGGATGCGTTAGGGAACATATTAATCCAATCAGTATTGGCATAGACCTTATCAAGCCTTTCCATAATAAGGTTGCATTTTTTTCTATGGTTACTCCAAGTATATTTACAGCCTTTGTAACCTAGGTCGATAAGACCACAAGTATTTAAACAATTCCATAAATAGCTAGCCCTTTTCCTGTTGATAGAATTTCCACCCAATTTTTCACTAGAGCATAACACATCGTTAAAGTCCACCCCCCCCCCCCACGAGCCAAGGACCCCTAGTTGTTGCATGCATATCAATAAGGTTATTCCAAAGGATGTTTCTGTTATTAATATTGGTACTTGCATAAACAGATGAAAAAAGCCAAGTTTTTTTAGTTTGGATTACCTCGATAGTGGCACTGATTTCCTGGTTCCTACGGACGAAGCTGTGAACATTAACGAGAGTATGGTTTCATAAGATAACCATACCACCTGATTGACCTTCAGAGGCAATCTCTATCATGTCAGTGAAACCAAATGGATTTAGAAGAGCCATGTGATTATCCATCCTAGTTTTAAGAAGAGTAACCATACAGGGATGGTGATACTATTTCCCTTAAATTTAACCTAAAGTTTTCATATTACCCCCCCTAATGTTCCAGATTATGAAGTTGATGGGCGTATTCATTATTAAGTTCCAGTTGTGAAGATCCCCATTCTCCATCACCCGTGGTGTATGAATCGGATTCCTTCTCTGGAAGGGAACCAATATCATTGCATGTTGCCCAATCGTTGGGTCTGCCGGTGGCCTGATGTCCATTGTACATTTGTACAAGGCAGTTGGACATTTGAGAGTCTGCCTCTGATCTTGCATCTCCGTGAAGATGAATACTTTTATTTCGTCGAGAATTGAAGACTCTAGTAGTGGCTCTAGTGGTAAGATAGGGTTTTCCTCCTGTTCCGTTGCTTATGGAAGTTGAGTGTTTAGAGGAATGTTTGGATGTGGTTGGGGTTGAGATGGACCTGCATGAAAGTGGTTTGCATGTGGAACAATAGGAGTTTGATCTTGGGATGCATGCACATACCATGGAGAGAAGACTGGGTTGATTGTTGTCATCAATTCTGGAGTGAAGAAGGGCAGGTCCATTAGACTTTGAGTTGCATTCTGGGCTGGGATGAAGTGTGGAGGGAGATTCCACTGCCCTATCAGTGCCTGAGTGATATTTGGTGGAGTGTTTGGGACTACTGGGTGTAATATGTTGTTCACCCACACATGGTTCGTGAAGTTCGAAATTACCTTTCGAATTCCTTCCGAGATCAGCTGGGCTAGGTAGTGGGAATTATGAATGACATAGATTGTTTCTCGTCCATTCAGCATTACATTGAACGAGATTACATGGCCTAGGAGGCCCAGTTCCACCCATGACATGGGTTGATGATTCTGTGGCATAGGAGGTTGAATGAAAATCATGGGGGTGTTGGGAGTAGGGTTGTTTTGTGGAGGTTAGTTCTCCATTGGTAGTCTCTGGCGAAGGATTTGGATGAGTCGATATCTGCATCTGTTTGGAAAGGGATTCCTTGGCATTTTCCGGTGGTGGTTTATAGTTTATAATATTTTGAGGAGTTACTTGATCAAGGCAGAGAGTAGTAGAATCCTTGGCAATGATTATCAGATTTTTTTGCATGTCTTTTGGATGGGGAAGCGTAAGGGATTTATCTGGGAAGGGAGGGGTTTAGGCTTGGTTAACGTGTCTGGAGGGAGTGGCCATTTGTAAGATGTGTGTGTTATTTTCAGACAAGTGTAGTGTGGTATTAGCCGCATGCAAGTAATGGCTAGTGAGGTTATGGGGTTGATTAAGAAGAGTAGAAGTATTAGGGGGATAGCTTAGGTTATTAGAGGTGTAATTAGTACTTGGAATAGACACTTGTCTATTTAACATGGCATTTGGTGATTGGTTATTGGACATTTGTCCAGTAACAGGTTCGTTCCCCTTCAGAGGAGAGGTGGTTTTGTCCAAAACCTGGTTCTCTTCCATTAAAGAAGAAAAGGAGTTTTTATGTGAATGTTTGAATTATTAGGAGTAGGATTGCATTTAACAACAGGTTTCTCTGTTGGATCGATAATGGGTTTATGATTGATAATACGTGATTTGTAATTAAAAACTTGGTTAGTTAGGAACTTACCCGTGTTGGCATCAAAGATATTGACCTTAATACCTGTTTCACTGGTTGAACCAGTGTTGTTTGTTGTTGGATGAGTGACCTTCTTTCGCTGTTTGAATGAGACAGTCTACCATTCTTCCTTCATCTGAGGAGGTGGTGTATTATTTGGACCTCTTCGATCAATGTCTTCCGTGTGACCTGAGGATATGTTGATAGTGTGTTCCTTAGGGGAACAGTTACATTGGGTTGTTGTGTGCCCCAAACAGCCGCAATTTTTGCAAAGAAGATTCTCTCCCTCATATTGAATTTGTTGATTATGGCTTCCTATCCAAAGACTAGATTTAACCGGTTTGTCTTAAGGGAGTTCAATACACAACCTAGCATAACGGCCTCTTAAGGCGGACGAGGTACATGCATCTATCTTGAGCAGTCTACCTAATAAGTTCCCTACTTTCCCCAAGATCTCAATATCATAGATTCGGTGGGGAGGTTAGGCAATCGAATCCAGATGGCAGTTAGAATTTGTTTGGAAATGGAGGGGACGAAGTTTGGTTCCCAGCGTTGGATTGAAAGAAAATGGCCAAAAACGAACCAAGGTCCTTTTTGTAGAACAGTTTCCATGTTTTCTTCTTTATTGAATTTGACAATGAAATATTGTTCACCTAGGTCAATAAGGGGGAAATTTTCGGTTGGTTTCCATAGCATAGTAAGTTTGCGCTTAAGAAATTGGTGTAGGATTTTTTTCCCCATTAGTTTAATTATAATAGAGAATCTCCAAGGGTAATAAATTCTTTGTTTGTCTTTCCCACTTATTGGGACTTTAGTTTCCCCCTCTGGATTCTCGACTAACGTTTCATCTTCTGTGTGAGTTATATCCATATCAGAGGGGCAGAGATAAGGCAGATCTAAGTCAAGATCTAAACACTGGTTGTGAGGGGTCGTTCTCAAAATCAAACGAGAACAAAGAAAGGAAGATCTAAGTTAAGATCTAAACCCAACAAAGATGAATGTGCCTTTTATCGAGAAAAGGAGCACTAGAAAAGACTGTCCGAAGTTGAAGAATAAGGCCAAACATAACAATGGAAAGGCCATTATGGATTCAAATATAGCTGATTGTGGTGATTCAGACTTCTCATTAGTTATAACAGAGTCATCAACATCAACAGACATATGGTTGATGGACTCGGCTTGTATCTATCATATGTGTCCCAATAGGGGCTGGTTCGTAGAATTTCAAGAAGGAGAATATGGAGTCATCCACATAACGGACAACAACCCTCTTACCTCATATGGCATTGGTACAATACTATTAAGGAACCATGATGAATGATCAGAACATTAACAAATGTTCAATATGTACCGGATTTGAAGAAGAATCTCATCTCTGTGGGAGCCCTAGAATCAAAAGGGTTCAAAATCATTGCAGAAAATGGAGTGATAAGAGTATGCTCTGGTACACTAGTGGTAATGAAGGCTAAACGGAAGAACAATAACATGTACCACTATTGTGGTAGTACAATTATTGGGACAACGACAGTAACGTCCAGTGACGATAAAGAGGCAGAAGCAACCAGGCTATGGCACATGCGCTTGGGACATGCTGGAGGAAAATCCTTGAAAACTCTATCAGATCAAGGATTGTTGAAAGGGGTAAAGACTTGCAACTTAGAGTTTTGCGAGCATTGTGTCAAAGTAAAACAAACAAGGGTTAAATTTGGTACAGCGATACATAATACTAAAGGCATTTTGGATTATGTACACTCTAATGTTTGGGGTCCTTCCAAACACCTTCATTAGGTGGGAAGAACTATTTTGTAACCTTTGTTGATGACTTTTCCCGAAGAGTGTGGGTGTATACAACGAAGAGCAAAGATGAAGTGTTGGAAATTTTTCTCAAATGGAAGGCGATGGTAGAGAATCAAACAATCACGAGGATCAAGTGTATTCGCACAGACAATAGAGGTGAATACAAAAATGATCATTTCAATAAGGTCTGTAAAAATGATGGCATCGTCCGACACTTCGCTGTCAGACATACACCACAACAGAATGGAGTGGCAGAACGTATGAACTGGACCTTGCTGGACAAGGTACGGTGTATGTTGTCCAATGCTGGCTTGGGCAAAGAATTTTGGGCTGAGGCAATTGCATATGCATGCCACCTCATTAATCGTCTACCATCTGCTGCTATTGACAGCAAGACACCATTTGAAAAATGGTATGGAAAGCCTGTTGTAGATTATGACTCTTTGCACGTATTTGGCTCAACTGCATATTATCATGTGACAGAGTCAAAATTGGATTGAAGGGAAAAGAAGGCTATTTTTATGGGGATTACTTCTGGAGTCAAAAGATGTCTCTTATGGTGTCCTATGACTAAGAAAGTAATATTCAGCAGGGATGTTACCTTCGATGAATCTGCTATGGTAAATAAGGTAACAAATGAAGATATCAAACAAGATGATGGTGCTTCTAAGCAGGTGGAGTTTGAGGGAAAATTTATTTTTCCTATACAAGAAACAAAGGAGGAAATAAATGAAGATTATCCTCTAGAAGAAGAGCCGGTAGAGAAGGAGTCAAGAACCTCAACAACAACTTGAATCAATAGCAACCAGCAGGCCAAAAAGAACAATAACAAAACATGTTCGTCTTATAGAGACAGTTGCTTGTGCAACCTTAATTATAGCCGATGATATTCCTACCACTTATAAAGGCGTAGTCCAAAGTTCAGAAGAAGATAAGTGGATGACTGCCATGAATGATGAAATACAATCCCTTCATCAGAATCATACATGGAGATTGGCTAATCTCCCAAAGGGAAAGAAAGCAATTGGGTGCAAATGGGTATTTGCAAAGAAAGAATAATTTCCTAACCAAGTAGATGTTCGCTACAAAGCAAGATTGGTGGCCAAAGGATATGCTCAAAAGGAGGAAATTGATTACAATAAAGTGTTTTCTCCAGTTGTAAAACATTCCTCCATTAGAATTATGTTGGCTTTGGTAGCACGGTTGAATTTGGAACTAGTTCAGATGGATGTAAAAACTGTGTTTTTACATGGAAACTGGGAGGAGGAAATCTACATGACTCAGCCAGAAGTATTCAAAGTTGATGGAAAGGAAAATATGGTGTGCAAACTTGAAAAATTATTGTACGGATTGAAATAATCTTCTAGACAATGGTACAAGCGATTTGACAAGTTTATGTTGCGGCAAGGGTACAAGAGAAGCAAATACGAGCATTGTGTATATTTGCGCAAGATTAAATATGGTCCCTTTATATATCTTCTCATATATGTTGATGATATGTTGATAGCTTCCAAGAATTCAGAAGAAATTGATAAGTTGAATATTTAACTGAAGAAGGAGTTCGAGATGAAGGATCTGGGTGAGGCAAAGAAAATTCTTGATATGGAGATAATAAGAGATATACGTTCAAAAAAACTCTGTTTATCACAGAAAGAATATTTGAAGAGAGTACTGCAACGCTTTGGCATAGATGAGAAGACTAAGCCAGTTAGTACTCCACTTGCTCCCCGTTTTAAGCTAAGTACTACTATGTCGCCAAAGGATGAAGCTGAACGAGAGTATATGTCAAAGGTACCATACGCAAATGCTATTGGTAGCTTGATGTATGCAATGGTCTGTACGAGACGTGACATTTCACAAGCTATTAGAGTTATTAGCAGATATATGCATAATTCAGGAAAGGAGCATTGGCAAGTTGTGAAGTGGATTCTACGGTATATTCATAATACTGTAGATGTTGGGTTAGTTTTTGAGCAGGAAGGCAATCAGTCTGTAGTTGGATATTGTGACTCAGATTTTGCGGGTGATCTCGACAAACGAAGATCAACTACTAGTTATGTATTTACTTTTGCAAAGGCACCAGTTAGTTGGAAGTCTACTTTACAGTCAACAGTTGCTTTGTCTACAATAGAGGCAGAGTACATGGCTATTACAGAGCCTGCGAAGGAGGCAATTTGCTTCAAGGATTGCTAAAGGAGCTTGGTGTTGAACAAAAAGGTATCACAATTTTTTGTGATAGTCAAAGTGTTATTCAATTAGCGAAGAACCAAGTTTATCATAAAAGGACGAAGCACATTGATGTTCGATATTATTTCGTACGAGAAATCATAGAAGAAGGTGGAATCAGGGTGAAGAAAATTCATACTACAGAGAATCCTGCTGATATGCTGACAAAAGTGGTAACTGCGGTCAAGTTTCAACATTGTTTGGATTTGATCAATATTGTTGAACACTGAAGATTGAAGATGAAGACACAACCAAAATTTGTTACCGGGAGAAAATTGAAGATGTGAAATTTTGTCAAGGTGGAGATTTGTTGAATATATCAAAACTTCTCATCCCACATCAGTGGTTTAAGCAATTGGTAAGGAATATTTCCCTATAAAATGAGGCCTAATGTTTAGGATTTAAACACACCTCTCATTTGCCGTCTCATCTTGTTAAGGCATTTGTATCTTCTCTCTTTAGTATTATTTCACTTGTATTTTTTGAGTGGAATAAAATATTGGTTGTGTCCGAGGAAATAGGCAAAATTAGCCGAACCTTGTAAATTCTGGTGTTCCTTTTATTGTTGCTTATTATCTTATTTATTATTTGGTGGCTGCCATATTTTTTTGGTATAGTAATTGTGACTCATTCACACTATATACATTTCGCTTCCGCAACAAATATATCCCAAGAGGAAGCACAAGAGATGAACATTAAAATTATAAGATTCAGGAGTAAATAAATGAAATCACAGAAATGATCAGTAAATCAGAATTTTCTTAGAAAAAGTTTATTGAAATACCTGTAAAAAGTAAAAGTTGCTGTAGGAGAAAAGTACCTAATGAAGAAGCTCGAAAGGAGGACGATATATGTTAGGTTCAGTAGATGAATAAATATCTTGAAGATTTCCTAAAAACCTCACAAAGGAATGTGAAATAAAGTATGGTCCAAAACTTATTTATATTATTAAATTATTCTTAAATATAATAGTAATACTTTTTTAGAATATACTAAAAAAGTGAGCCACTAAAGGAATAACCTTTTGGTTCCAATAATGGAGTCCCAAATATAGATCAAATATATTAAATCACTCTTAAACTTGGCTCACATTATTAGCATCCTCCCCAAACTATGTCCGATCTTAATTACTCCCTCAACTTGGCCTTTTGAGAGTCATTACCTCCCTAGACGGTAAAATGGCAAAAAGCGTGGGCGCACTTACCTGCCACGTAAATTTTTATGTCTATATGTTTTTTTTAAAAAAATAAAATATTTTTTACCTTTTTAAAAATATTACTTTTTAGATATTTTTTTCGAATAAAATTTATAATAAAACATGGATAGAACTACATTACTTAGGCTAAACATTTCTATTTGGCCAAAAATAATAAAGTTTTAGTTAATCTTTTTGTGAATTTGATCTGAAAATAAAGATTTATACAATTGAAATAAATAGTCAAAGTATCTAAAAAGTTATAAAAAATACATAGTTTGAAATTAATTATTTTGGATATAATTTTTTATATAGCTCTAAATTACGGTGCTGTAGTTTTACTTTATTTTTTACAGATTATACATAAAAAGGTAAAAGTACAGAGTTGAAATAAATAGTCATTGAATCAAAAGAAGAAATAAAAAGAGTGTACAATTGCAAGAAATTACTAGTGCAATCGTACACTCTTTTTATTTATTTTTTTGATACAATGGCTATTTATTTCAATTATGTATTTTTTATAACTTTTTAGATGCATTGACTATTTTTAGATGCATTGACTATTTTTAGATGCATTGACTATTCATGTACGACACATACAATATTCAAAAAGAAGAAATATTTCTCACATTTAAATATGTGTAAGGCATATGTTACTACAATTTTTTGTAGTAGTAAATTAATTGAAGGCTCTGGAAAAGCTACTATAACTCTGCCTAAAGGAACAACACTTATCATAGAGAATGGAATATTCTCCTCCAAGTCCAAGAGGAACTTGTTGAGTTGTAAAGATATCCGCCGAAATGGATATCATATTGAGACAATAGATAAGAATAATATTGAATATCTCATCATTACCAAGAATGTCTCTGCCCAAAAGAGAGATATTGAGAAGTTTCTATCTTTATTTTGTGGCCTGTATTGGACAAGAATTAGTGCAATTGAGGCACATTCTACTGTGAACCAAAATGTTACTGATTCCAATACTTTTGTACTTTGGCATGATCAATTGGGACACCCTGGATCAATTATGATGAGACGAATTATAGAAAACTAAAATGGGCATCCATTAAAGAATTTTAAGATTCTTTTAAATAATAAATTTTTTTGCACTTCCTGTTATCAAGGCAAGTTAATTATAAGACCATCACCAACAAAGGCTGGGATTGAGTCCCCTGTATTTTTAGAACGTATACAAGGGGATATTTGTGGACCTATTCACCCATATAGTGGGTCGTTTAGATATTTTATGGTCTTAATAGACGCATCTTCTAGATGGCCTCATATGTGCCTATTGTCATCTCGCAACCTCGCGTTTGCAAAATTAGTGGCACAAATAATTCGATTATGGGCGCAATTCCCGATTATCCAATTAAGTCTATTAGACTTGATAATGCTGCTAAGTTTTCATCCCAAGCATTTAATGATTATTGCTTATCAATTGGGATAAAAGTAGAACATCCTGTAGCTCATGTTCACACTCAAAATGGTCTTGCAGAGTCTTTAATTAAACATCTGCAATTGATAGCAAGACAGTTACTCATGAAAACGAGGCTCCACACTTCTGTTCGGAGTCACGCCATTTTGTATGCAGCAATGCTAGTTCGTCTCAGACCGATAAATTATCATAATATTCTCTGTTGCAATTAGTTTTGGGTCATGAACCTAATATATCTCATTTAAGAATTTTTGGATGCGTAGTATATATGCCTGTAGCATCGCCATATCACACCAAAATGGGTCCCCAAAGAAGGTTAGGAATATATGTTGAGTTTGAATCGCCCTCGATTATTCTCTACCTCGAAACATTAACGGGGGATTTATTTACTACACGATTTGCAGACTGTCGATTCGATGAGACACTTTTCCCAAATTTAGGGGAAGAAGTTGGTTAAACCAAACAGGAAATTTTGTGAAAAAATCCGTCATTATCTCATCTTGATCCACGTGCCTTTATTTGTGAAAAAGAGGTGCAAAAAATTATCCATTTGCAGAGAATAGCAAATCTAATTCCAGACGCATTTACGAATTTGAAAAGGACAACAAAATCACATATCTCTGCAGAGAATGTTCCAATCCGTATTGATGTTCCTATTGGACAATCTTCTAGCGTCATAGCTAATGAGTCAAAAGCACGCCTAAAAAGTGGCAGACAACTAGGTTCCAAAGACTGAAATCCTAGAAAAAGGAAAACAAATGATCAAAATGACAGTACGAAAGAATATCATGAAGAAATTCACGATTTAATAAATTCTGAGATTCATAAAGAATCCACTGAGCCCGAGACTCAAGAAAATAAGGAACTATCAATAAATCCAATCGATATTAAGACAAATTTAAATCGAGTAGATATAGTGGTAGATTATGTCTTTGCATATAATGTTGCATCTAGCATTATGCAAGAATGTGAGGATATTGAACCTCAATCTGTTGGATAATGTTGACAAAGACTTGATTGGCCAAAATGGCAAGAAGCAATCCAATCAGAGTTGAATTCACTTGCAAAACGTGAAGTTTTTGGGCCTGTAGTCCAAACACCTAATGGTGTTAAGCCTGTTGGCTATAAATGGGTCTTTGTACGCAAGAGAAATAAGAAAAACGAGGTACAAATATATAAGGCACACCTTGTTGCACAAGGATTTTTACAAATGCCTGGTGTCAATTATGAAGAGACATATTCACCCGTTATGGATGCTATAACGTTCCGTTATCTCATTAATTTTGCTGTCCATGAAAAGCTTGACATGCATTTAATGAATGTGGTTACCGCCTACCTTTATGGTTCATTTGATAATGAGGTATACATGAAAATTCCCGAGGCATTCAAAATGCCTAAAGCAAATAATTCAAAGTCCCGAAAAATATTTTCAATCAAATTGCAAAGATCGTTGGATGGTCTAAAGCAATCAGGACGAATGTGGTATAATCGTCTTAGTGAGTATTTATTAAAGGAAGGATATATAAATGATGCCATTTGCCTATGTGTTTTTATAAAGAAAACAACATCGGAATTTGTTGTACTTGCCGTATATGTTGATGACATAAACCTTATTGGAACTCCTATAGAACTACAAAAGGCAATTGATTATTTAAAGAAGGAATTCGAGATGAAAGATCTCGGAAAGACAAAATTATGTCTTGGTTTGCAAATTGAACATTTGGCAAACGGAATTTTTGTTAATCAATCTACCTACATAGAAAAAGGTATTAAAATGATTTTACATGGATGGAGCACATCCATTAAGTACTCCGATGGTTGTTCGATCACTTGATGTGAATAAGGATCCATTCCGACCTCAAGAAGAGAATGAAGAGCCACTTGGTCTTGAAGTACCATATCTTAGTGAAATTGGTACACTAATGTATCTTGCTAACACTACAAGGCCTGACATAACTTTTTCAGTTAATGTCTTAGCAAGATATAACTTTGCTCCTACAAGGAGACATTGGAATGGAATCAAACACATATTACGGTATCTAAAAGGAACTACTAATATAGGCTTATTTTATGGCAATAATTGCAGTCCTGATCTTGTTGGTTATGCCGATGCTAGGTATTTATCCGATCCACACAAGGCTCGATCTCAAACAGGCTATGTGTTTACATGTGGAGGCACTGCCATATCTTGGAGATCGACTAAGCAATCAATTATGGCTACTTCATCTAATCATGCTGAGATAATTGCTATTCATGAAGCAAGTCGAGAGTGTGTGTGGTTGAGGTCTATAATACACCTTATTCGAGACATATGTGGTTTGAAGTGTGACAAACTACCCACGATTTTGTATGAAAACAATGCAGCATGCATAGCCCAATTGAAGGGAGGATTCATAAAAGGAGATAGGACAAATCACATTTCACCAAAGTTATTTTTCACACATGATCTTCAAAAGAATGGTGATATTAATGTGCAATAAATTTGTTCAAGTGATAATATGGCTGATTTGTTCACCAAGTCTCTATCGACATCAACCTTCAAGAAGCTAGTGTACAAGATTGGGATGCGGAGGCTCAAGGATGTGAAATGATGCTCTCATCAGGGAGAGTTTAATACGCATTGCACTCTTTTTTCCATACAAGATTTTGTCTCACTGTGTTTTCCTTGCAAGGTTTTTAACGAGGCAACCAAAAGGCGTATTATTAGATATGTGTACTCTTTTTCCTTTTCTAGAACTTTTTTTCCCATTGGGTTTTATTTTAGTTAAGGTTTTAATGAGGCAGATTACTTATCGAGTAGACATTCAAGGGGGAGTGTTATGAATAGAATTCTATTTAGAGTGAATGTTTATCTTGTAGATAGTTTTACTTTGAGGCTAAGTCATTTTCCCCCTATAAATAGAGGGGTCTTATCCCATTGTAAATCATCCCATATCAATAAGAAATCTCTCTCTACTTTTCTTTGTAATATTGTTCTTTTTCTTTTATTGTTTCATAATAAAAATAGACATATATTAATACTCCATCATTGGGAGTTGAACGTAGGGGCCGAAAACAAGGCTAGGAAGAATTTTTTTAACTACAAAAAAAAAGATCTTCAAAACCTTAAGGGGGCGTTTGGTATAAGGTATAAGAAGGTAAAATGGTGGTATAAAAATTTGATACTACCTTAATATTCTATTAGGTGGCAAACCAGATATAATCTCGGTGTTCATTTTAACACTGGATAACTTATACCTTATAGAAATTATACCTTCTTCTTAGAAATTATACAATTGTCATTCTTAATACAACATACCAAACAATGAATAAATAACAATCCCAGTATAACTTATCTCAATATGACTTATACCGGTATAAATCGTATTCCAACCAAACGACCCCTAAAGGTATTAACTACTCCAACGTAGGGAATATAATGAATAGGAAACAAATTAGGCAAATTTTGTATTAACTTTCCTAGACTGTTAATAATAGAAGAAAGATTATATAACTTTCCTAAATTTGAGGAGAATTAATTAAATAATTATTTTTAAACATTAATAAAATACTCAAGTTACTATTTTGTTTAATGGGAACTCTATATTTTAAAGGGTAAAAAAGAAGAACAATATTTCGCTAAGGGCCTTCGTGCTTTTAATATAGTATAGATAGATATGTCCTTATTTTAACAAAAGTGCCACGTGACAATCTTAAAACCATCCGGTTAATTTTATAATGGGTACGACCCAACCCGACCCTAACCTTTATCTAAAATATGATCTATCGCCGACATTTGGTTAATTTCCCCCTTTTCTTTTTACCCCTCGAATCTCTAAGAGATCGGCATTACTGCTGACTCCAGTCTACCGATTTCATATAATTTTGGTGTAAAGGTCAGTCATTTCTTCATTATACTGGTTGATTTTAGTATTTACTGATCGATTTTGCCGATTACTTGTTATATTATTCTTATTTTGTGGTCTAGGGTTTCGGTTTGGACAAGATTTAAGCTTTATCCTTCATTTTTATGTAAATACTTTATAGTATTTCTTCTTGTAGTTGTTGCATGTTTCAGTTTTGAGGTGGTCCCGATTTTTAGTTGTTGCATGTTGTGGGTATATATCAAGGTGGATTTATTGTCTTCTGGTTTAGGGTTTTATCCCAGAGGTGGTTTTTCTACGATGTTGACTAAGATTCAGTGTAGGACCCTTGAATGCAATTGCTTCATTAAATTATTTTGGTGGTTGGATTTTATTGCACATTTGCTCTCTTTGTCAATTTTTTTATGAAGGGGTGGCCCATAAACTGAACTTTTTTGTGGATCCTTTTGTACATGTTGTATTTCTTTATTCATGGGACCCTATGTCTCACTTGTCATTCTCTGCCTATTTTTATTCACCTTTTTTTACTTTCTACATTCTTCACAACATTTTTATTCATTTTCTGCCTATATTTTTTTTTTACTATAACCATTCTTATTTGCTATATTTACTAGGTTATCAGAGATGGTCTTAGTTGAATTAATATTCAATTATGAAGGTGCATGGGTTACACATCCTAAAGTTGGGTACACAAATAATAAACTGCACACTTTGTCAGGGTATGATTCAGACTTGCTTTCTTATATAGATATAGAATCTGAATTCATAGTTGAGCTAGGGATTTTAGGGGTTCAACAACTTATAGTTGTTGGACCTTCTAAATCGTATGAGGTTAAAGGGGATGTGGAGATTAGAAAGTTGATATCATTGCTTTCTAATGAATATAATATTGTGAACCTATATATTGTGGATGAATCTGGCCCCTTTATCGAGTGTATTTCCAATATTGTTGATTATAGCGAATCATTTTAGATTTTAGATGTAGCTGGTACTGACTATACCTTAAGTGAAATAGGTTTTGACTCTAGTTCTGATTCTGAGGGATGTGATTCTGAAGAATTATATTTACTCAATGCTCAAAGAAAAAGAGACATAACTGAGAATCTAAATGATTACAAGGAGATATATAAAGGCATGACCTTTAAGGACATACCAGAAGCTAAGAAGTTTATGAAGTTGTATGCTCTAGCCAACAAGAAAGTCTTAAAATTGAGGGAGAGCGACAAAAGGAGGGTTAGGTATAGATGCATTATGGGCTGTCCCTTTCTTTTTTTAATATTCAAAGATGGTAATGCGGGGATTACTGTAAAGACATTAGAGTCAGAACATAATTGTGGCACTGCATATGATAATAGTACTGTTGATTTCAGTACCATTGATTACTTTAAGGGAAAGCTACAGGATAATCCTAAGTATAAGGTAAGGGAGATGGTACTTGATTTGAAAAGGATTTTTGAGTTAAATGTGAGTTATGGGAAGTGCAAGAGGGCAAAAAGAATGATATTGAAGACCTAAGATGGGAGTTTTGCAGATGAATATAACTGTCACAACCCTAAAACCGACTCGATTGTGATGGCACCTATCGTGAAACTAGGCCATCCGACACAAATACCAAATCATACCATTATTCCTTAAAAGTCATTTTAAGCCATTAATTAACAAAATCTCATAATATAAGTCTGAATAACAGTGCGGAAGAAAATAACACAAGCCCGACATCGGGGGTGTCACAAGCCACGAGCAACTACGAGATCTGTCTAAGTACAAGAAAAAATATCATAGTCTGGAAATAAAATACTAGGAACAGTCTGAGTAAGATAAGAAGGAGAAGTGCAGGGCTGCGAACGCCTAGCAGCTACCTTGCCATCTCCGAAGACCTGCTGGAAGGACGAACAATGCTCACTATCGCGCCCCACAACTCCTGGATCTGCACACAAGGTGCAGGGAGTAATGTTAGTACGCCAACTTAGTAATTAATAAAATTAAATGAAAGCTGAGTAGTAAGAAAACAGATAATTCTACATCAAAGCACTACAACAATTGCAGTACATTTCAAAAATAGTACAAAACTCAATTATCTCGTAAAATAAACTCAGTTTTAGTAAAACCTTTTCTTTTAAAAAACATCTTTCAACAGTTTCAAACAAGTGATGAAACAGTGAGTAAAAATGGTATAAACGTAAACAGCACGTCGGGCAAGACATGTACCATAAACCGCCCCTCAAGAAAAATATCAACAGAACCAGCCCCTCGAGCTACCTCACAATCACTCGTAATCAGCCCCTCGGGCAACAATATCAACCAACAACAGCCATCGGGCAAAATCACATCACTCACACTGGGTACTCGCGCCACTGGGGGTGTTCAGATTCCGGAGGGGCTCCTACAACCCAAGGGCTATTACAAACCTTCACGTGGCATAATAAATCCGGTCATCGACCTCTCATATATCACAATTAGTACAACATGTTGCGGCATGCAGTCCGATTCGATGATATCCTCACAATACCGGCCCTCAGCCTCACTCAGTCAGAAATCTCTCAAGCCACTCGATCTAACAGTAAAACAGGGTGCTCAGCCCAAAATATCATTTATCGAATAAAAATAGGGTAAACAAGACCGAGTTATGAAATCAGTAAAACACAGCATGACTTAGTACAGATATTAAGTCAAAACAGTGAGGAAGAGTAGTAAAAAGCCCCTAAGGGTCCAAACAGTTGAAACGAAGCCTTAATATGGCATTCAACACACAACATAGTAATACTTTCCAAAACACAATAGTATCAAATAGTTTTCAATCAAATACGCGACTTAATAGTCGTACGGGACATACCAAGTCACAATCCCCAACGGTGCACGCCCCCACGCTCGTCATCCAGCGTATGCATCACCTCAAAGTAGTGAAATCAGGGGTTTCATACCCTCAGGACAACATTTACAATCATTACTTACCTCAAACCGGTCCAAACTCTAGCACGTGATGCCTTTGCCTCACGAATCGGCCTCCAAATGCTCCGAATCTAACCATAATCAGTATATTATCATCAATATACGCTAAAGGAACAAAGCCCAAGCGAAAATAATAAAATTAACTCAAAAATCCCGAAATTGGCTCAAACCTGGCCCCCGGGCCCACGTCTCGGAATTCAATAAAAATCACAAAACTGGAAAACCCATTTTTTCACGAGTCTACCCATATAAAATTTAACAAAATCCGACATCAAATGGCTATCCAATTCCCAAAATCAACTCTCCAAATCCTCTTTCATTTTCCCCAATTTTCACCCCAAATTCCCAAATTAAATGATAAGAATCAAGACATAATCATGCGATTTAACCCAATTTGAGTGAAGAACACTTACCCCAATCAATCCTTTTAAAATTCCCTCCAAAATCTCTTTCTCCCGAGCTCTCTAATGAATTTTGAAATTATGGATCAAAACCCTCGTTTTTGAACTTAAACATTCTGCCTAGGTGTTTTCTTTTTGCGAATGCAGTAGCTCCCTCAAGTTCGCGAAGTACAAGATGCCTCAGACCAAATTTCCTTCTTCGCGAATACGAGGTCCCACTCGCGAGCGCAAAGACCACTCAGCTGGACCCTACGCGAATGCGAAACACCCCTCGCGAATGCGTAGCCTTAAACTCATACACCTTCGCGAATGCGGGTCCTACATCGCGAACGCGAAGAACAACTCAGCTGCCACTCTCATTAACCCTTCGCCAATGCGAGATCCCTCTCGCGAACACGAAGAAGGAATTCTCTGCAACAAAATACCAAAAATCTACCAACTTCAAAAGCCAAGAATTGATTTATTAACCACCTGAAACTCAATCGAGGCCCTCGAGACATCAACCAAACATGCCAACACATCCCATAACATCATTCAAACTTGTTCCAACCTTCGAAACACTCAAAACAACATCAAAACATCAAATCACCATCGGATTTAAGCCTAAGGATTTCCAAATTTCCGAATTCCGCAAACGATGCAAAAACCTATCAAACCACATCCGAATTACGTGAAATTTTGCACACACGTCATAAATAACACAAAGGACCTACTCACTTTTCCGGAATTCCAATCTGACCCCGATATCAAGATTTCCACTTCCAACCAGAAAACGCCAAAATTCCATTTTTGCCAATTCAAGCTTAATTCTACCACGGACCTCCAAATTACATTCCGATCACGCTCTTAAGTCCCAAATCACCTAACGAAGCTATACGAACCATCAGAATTCACATCCGAGACCTTCTACCCAAAATATAATATCCGATTGACTTTTTCAACTTAAGCTTACTCAAAAGTGACTAAGTGTCTCATTCCTATACAAAACCACTTCGAACCCAAACCAACCAACACGATACGATGAAATACAGTTGAACAACACATAAAGAAAAATAAATGGGGGGAAATGGAGCGGTAACTCATGAAACGATCGGCAGGGTCGTTACATCATCCCCCTCTTAAACAAATGTTCATCCTCGAGCGAGTCAAGAAACATACCTGAAGCCTCAAACAGGTGTGAGCATCTGCTCCGCATCTACCGCTCGGTCTCCCAGGTAGCCTCCTCCACGGGCCGACCTCTCTACTGCACTTTTACTAAAGCTATATCCTTTCATCTCAACTTTCGGACCTGCCGCTCCAAAATAGCCACTGGCTCCTCATCATAAGTCAAATCACCGTCTAACTGAACTGTGCTGAAATCCAAAACATGAGATAGATCGCCAATATTCTTCTGTAGCATAGAAAATGAAATACCGGATGCACACTCGATAAGCTAGGTGGCAAGGCCAGCTCATAAGCCACCTCCCCAATCCTCCGAAGCACCTCAAAAGGCCGAATGAACCGAGGACTCAATTTACCCTTCTTCCAGAATCTCATAACACCCTTCATGGGTGAAACCTTCAATAGAACCTTCTCCCCAACCATGTAGTGTCACACCTCATATTTACCTGAAAGGGGATATAAGGGAGTTTTTCCAATTAAAGTGACAATAATCGAAACGAGATTATTTATTCAAATTCAGAGTCGCCACTTTGAATAATTTTTGGTGTCCTAAGCACCAGATTAAAATCCCGAATCGAGGAAGTTTGCCTCTATTTTACAGTCCGCGAAACACAAAAATTCGGGTAAGGAATTCCGTTAACCGGAAGAAGGTGTTATGCATTCCCGAGTTCCGTGATTTTAGCACGGTCGCTCAACTATTAGTAATTGGACTAATTATCTGATTAATTATATGTTCAGAACCTATTGCATTTTTAAATTTTAACCGCTTTAAGTATTTATGGAATTCTTTCTGGAACAAGTCACGATATCTTGCACTTGTTTATTTTGTACACATTGCGAATCGTGTCATGGGAACTGTACCCATGACTACAACACATTTAATTTTGTTATTGTTTGAATTTATGGTCGGGTCACATGAGATGTGCACCCGAATTGGGGATTATGTATCATGACCATGCCATGGAAATCGTACCCATAGTCACGATGATTATTTACACGCCAAAAGTTTGCCTACCCACGTGATCGGCCTAAACATACTCCTAGCGATTAAAATAGTAAAGTAAATAATTAACATGAAAAATTCGACTTTTCATCCTTAACGCCCAACCCTACAACCATCACATAGACCATTAACTGTGTTTCCCTGACACTTCAATAAATTTACTACAAAGAAAACTAATTAAATATAGTGATCGAAAACATAACACCTAAAGAAGAGCATTGCCTTGAAATACTTCAAAATCATGGAAAAGATAAAGAAAGAAAAGGTGAAAACTAACCGTAACAATGCAAAACAAAAAGCATTTTCGAACCTTCTCAATGACGGCTAAAGTTCTTAAAATCTGAAAGAAGTATTACTGCCAATAAATATTACTGTCAAGAATTTTATCACAAGCAAAATTTCAGAAAAAGATAGGAAATAAGCATTAGCAAAAAAACATCTTGAAAATCTGTGCTAACATTTAAATTACCCAAATGTCATAATCTGAAATTGAGATAGATTAATTCCATTAATATAATGTCAAAGTACCTTCATCCCTTCCATTGTTATTCTAGTTAAACAAACGATTAAGACAAAGAGAGATTGAACCTTTGCAATTGCTGAAAATTCCTCAAAAATGGATTAAGTGGGACGTTGACCGTATCACGACCCAAAATCCACTAAGGGTCGTAGTATTGCCGGACACCATTGTCAGGCAAACCAACACTAAATAACTAGTAATTTCTCATTTTAGATATTTCTGAATTCACTTCTTTCATACATTTAAACAGTAAAGAATAAATTCCACTGAATAAATAATGATATCTTTAACAATTTCAAAATACTGACTACTCCCATAGACATCTCAGAACCCGGTGTCACAAGTGCATGAGCAATTACTAAGGAATAGAATAAAGTACAATAACTGCCCGGAATACAAATTGGACAGAAAGTAAATACAATATATTGAAAGAGACTATACTAGCTGCGGGTCGCCTCGAGAAATGCAGCTCATCAAGTCCCCATATCATCCATGCTGCTACACCCAGTAGGCCACTAGGAATACATGTGCCTGTGCAACAAAATGCACAGCAAGTGTAGCATGAGTACGAAAATAACGTATACTCAGCAAGTATCCTGTCTAATCTCGAAGAAGTAGAGACGAGAGGTCGATTTTGACACTTGCTAGTGGTCCAACAATAATATACCAAAACTATAGTGAATCGATGATACATAAAAATCACTGTAACTCAATAGCATGGAGCATGTAATCGATTCTTTTATTATTAGGAATCTTCCAGATTCATTTTCATCATTTAAGCACTTATCTCAAGCCAGGGAGAAAACAATTATCAACATCAATGAATTTCAAGGCAAGCAATACAAGCATGCGCAAATCATGTCGAGGTCGTACGGCCCGATCCAACAATATTTAAACTGTACACTACCAGAGGGTCGAATAGCATGAACCATAGATGCATCTATTTAATCTACCGAGTCGTTCGGCCCGTTCCACAATAGATAAACACATTCAAATAGTCAAATCAATAATTCATCAAGGAGCAAATATTCAGGAAAAGGCAAGTTTCTCTTTTAAAAGTAAAGAAATGACATCTAGCCTTTTATAATTTCATTTACACGTTCGGTATGTTTTAAGCATTTTTAAGTTTGTCAACAAGGATGCAAGTATTACAAGTAAGCATGCTTTTGGGCCCTAAACTACCCGGACTTAAGCATAATAGTAGCTACGTACGGACTTTCGTCACCTCGTTCGTACGTAGCCCCCACAAATAGGAGCACATAATCAATCAACTCACCTATGGGGATAATTCCCTCTTACAAGTTAGAAAGAAGACTCACCTCGCTCCGAAGATCCATAACCGGTATTCCACACCCTTTCGAAGACTCGAATCGAAGCTAAATGCTCCAAAACTAGCCAATAATTATGCAAATACATTAATATATGTTCAATTACTCATTACAATCCAATATATAAAAATTCCTAACCCCGATCGAAAAGTTGACAAAATTTCCCTCGGCCTACGGACTCGGATTCCGAAATTTCTCGAAAATAAATTTTAACCATGAACTCACGAACTCAAATATATAATTTACTCTTAATTTCATATCCAAAACCGTGGTCTTAATCCAAGAATACTAATTTTCTAGGTTTTCCCCCTCAAACCCCAACTTTCTACCAATTACTATACTTTAATCCGCGATAAAACCATGTATTTAGCTTACAAGAGGTGGGATTAACTTACATCATGATTGATGGTGAAATCTCTCTCTTCAAAGGCTCCAGAATCGCCCAACCCAACTGAAAAAATGAGAGAAAATGAACCAATTTTGTTCTTTAAAGAACACTGCCGAGCCCGACCTCTCGCACCTGCGGTCACCTGGCCGCTTCTGCAGTTCCGCAGGTGCGTTTTCCCAACCGTTTCTGCGGTCCTTTGTCAGGCTGACCTCTCCGCTTATGTGCTCCTTCTTTCGCAGGTGCGGTCCTACTTCTGAGGTGACCTGACCGTATCTACGGTCCCAACCTTCACCTTTCACCACCACATATGCGCCCCTTTGACCGCAGGTGCGGAGCGCTGCTGTGGCTCCGCACCTGCGGCCAAATTCTTATACTACTTTTGTTAACCCTCATAGGACATATATGGAAGGGGTGCGAACAATTGTATATACCTCTGTTACTATTGAATATAACTCAAAAAGCTTATGTTCCTCTACCTCAATTATAAGCATTGTTAACCTTCATTAACTGGGTACCTCGTACCCTTTTTCACCTTGCTCCTTTTACTTGCTGAAACTTGTATTTATCTTCTTAATCTCTCATTGTCCATTACCATAAATATGGATAGGCATTCTTGCCTTAAATCTTTTTATTAGGAAGCTTACACCTTTTAGTATACCCATGATCTGCTAAAGACCTCAAAGAGTTAAACGGATAGTAAAACTCAGAATCAGATAAGTCACATAAAGAAAAGAGAGTCTGAAACAAGGAACTTTAATCGAGTCAAGTATACATTCAAACAAACAGTTTCAGACCAAAAGACCTAGGGTTTTCAACAGTAATTGAGTTTAAAAGATGGTAAAACAAATAAGTCAAACAAGAACGAGGAACTTAATCAAACAAGTACGCATCTAACAAATAGTCTCAGAACTTGGTTGAGACAAAAAAGGAACTAGGGTTTTCAACATGTTAACTCAGATAGAAGAACAACATGAGCAAAACATAGCAAAATCTCAAACAATATGAAAATCGGAGAAGAGATCCTTTGAAAAACTTAAAGGAAAACCCTAATGAAGAGTCGTTTTGAAAGAAAAACTTGAAGAACTTTCGAGAAAACCCTTAATATATTCATAGTAAGCACAGATCTATGGTAGATCTGGAAGAAAACCAAAAGATCTTAAAGATTAGGGTTTCGAAAAACCCAGAAAAGGTGAGAAAGGCCTTGAAAGTTACCGATCTAACCAGGAGAGTCAAGGATCTGACTCGCATGGCCATGGCTGGCCGGAGAAAGGTCAGGGATGACCAGAGAAAGGCCATGAACAGAAGTCGAGCGAGGACTGGACAAGATTACCTCGAGGTCTGGCCATGAAACCATAGAAACAAACACCCAAGAGCCATAGGAGGCCACCACACATCTCCAATGGCCATGGGAGGCCATGGATTAGGCAGGGTTTAGGGTGGATTAGGGTGGGATTAGACAGCGACGGCTATGGTTCGTGAGAAGTTTCAGAGAGAGTGGAGAGAGAAGAAGGCTTCAGAGGCGGCGGTTGGTGAAAAATGAAGTAGGGCTAAGGGTCGTTTAAGGTTAAAAAAAGAAAAAGGGGAACGTTGGCCGTTGATCTAAATGATCAACGACCAGGATTAAAAGGTTTAGGTGGGGGAATCCGGGTTAGGTCATGTAATTGGATTTAAATTGGGGTCAGATTTTAGGCTATAATTGAAATGCAATTGGGCTATTATTTAAATAGCAAATTTTTTCCTTAAAAATTATAAAAAATAGTAAATTAATTTCTGGAAATAAATTAAAAGTAATAAAATGATTTATAATATGTAATTAACAATTTAAAAATACAGGACTCAATTTTATGACTATAAAATACAATTGAAACTTAAAAGGGCTAATATTGTAATTATATGCAATTTAGCTTAAAAATACTAAATAAATTCCTAAAAATACAGAAAAATTACCTTAGCTATATTTTAGTATAAATGTAAAATTCCAGCAAAATGAATCACCAAAAATAATAATTTTGGAAATAATTATTGGGGTTTTTATGGATAAAATGGAAATAAATTGATTTAAAAACCTTTAAAATTATAAAAAAAATAATAAAACACTTGGATATGCTTATATATGCACATATATGCTATTTTGAAGGTATTTTGCATATTGAAAATATATAAGGAAGAATTGGGTATCAACAGCTGTCCCTCTTTACCGGGGAAGGATGAAAGAGTTGTCGGGTAAAGATATGATGGCTAATTTTGACCAAGCGAAATGGTTTGAAAAAGATAGGCCGCATCCTGGCTTTTGAGCTGCCCAGATATCCCTGGTTTTACGGAAATCAGGTCATATGTAGTTCGGGATCTGCTGGCAGAGTACGCCTATAGAGACTTTTCAAGAACGTACACAATATCTAGGGTCGGGTGCGTGGTAGGCTTGTGGGAATGGTTAGGTTTGACATGGCTACAGGAACTGGAACGGGGTCGCTCCTGCCGAGATGGCCGTTGCTCTCCGGTGTACCTGCAATTAGAAATAATACAAGCGTATACTGCGCATAAATTTGAACATGATGTAAATTCCCGTCAGACCATGAATGTTGTCTTTGGACGGTTAGGATGACGTCCTTAGACCATGCCGTCTTGGGCCATGAAGCGTATGATAAAGGATTCGCAGGCCATGAAATTATGCTCTCGGGCTTTGAAGATGGTGCCTCCGAACCATGATTCCTTTGAATAATGATATGCAAAAGATTAAAAAGGGATCCTCAGGCCATGACATGGTGTTCTCAGGCTATGAAGATGATGTCTCCGATCGATGACGCCTTTGGATAATTTGGCGATCTTTCAGCCCATGAAATGCAGTATGAGGCGATCTTTCAGCCCATGAGATGCAGTATGAGGCGATCTTTCAGCCCATGAGATGCAGTATGAGGCGAAGAAGATAGAGCTAAGTCTTGCAATTTGAAGGGTAGGGCTTAGCCCGTAAGAGAAATGAAATAAATGATGCTTGAGATAGTTTTTAGTTTTGAAAGAAAAATTAGGGGGTAGAGATTAGCCTCGGAAGACGAAATGATAGCTTTATGCAAAAATGCGAATGTAGATGGAGGTAGAGCTTAACCTCAGAAGGCAGAAAGGTAGCCTTATTCAAGAATGCAAATGGAGACAGTGTTTAGTCTTGGAAGGCAGAATGGTAGCCTTATGCAACTTGGAAGGCAGAATAGTAGCCTTATGCAAGTTGGAAGGCAGAATAGTAGCCTTATGCAAGTTGGAAGGCATAATAGTAGCCTTATGCAATGCAAATGCAAATGCAGATGGAGGTAGAGCTTAACCTCGGAAGGTAGAAAGGTAGCCTTATGCAAGAATGCAGATGGAGACAACGTTTAGTCTCGGAAGGCAGAATGGTAGCCTTATTCAAAAGCAAAATAACGAATGATAGTAGAGTTTTCTTAGCTGATAGCAGATTGCAATATTGTGATTACTGAGATCATTGTGACATACACGGTTTCACCGGTGTATGCTGATAGAAAATGTTTGTAAGTGTAATGGTTCGTAGAGTCGTATTCCTGAATAATATTTGTCCTGTGGGTGTATAGTGTGTTTGATGATTTCGCAATCCAAGTTCCTGCATCCAAAGAAAAATTGTGAGTTTTGTAAAGGGAAAGGTTAGTTCGTATCCTCACTGGCTTTGCTTGACCTGCTCGGCTTTGATCTAGTGTATCATTGGGGTAGCGTTGCTAAACAAAGCAATCTCAGTAATAAACATGCATGGTTTCGTAAAAATATGACATAAGTATATAGCTTTTAGATGAACCGAAAACTGTGACGTGGTTCGGGACATTACAACCTCTCCTGCTACAGAATTTTAAGGGCCCCCCCTCAAAATTCTGCCCCAGTTTGATGGGATGACGCTTCTGACTGCTGCTTGCGGCGATCGGCTGGAATTACAGCGGAATTTTGAGGGTCCTCCTCAAAATTCTGCCCCAGTTTCCAATTGTAGGGGATATGAAATTTTTATTGAATTGTGACCGAACCCATAGGGCTGCCTACGTATCCCCTCTTAAACGGGAATCAGGTCAAGCGTAGTTCAATTTACATCATATAAGAAAAGCATAAAGATTACACATAGTAACATTTGACTACATCTGAGTTGATCGGCTTCGGCCAGACTTCTTCGTCCATCTATGCAAGTATGAGGGCTCATCCTGTCAGAACCCGGTAAACCATGTATGGACCCTGCTGGGAGAGAACTTCCCTTTGGCTTCGTCTTAATGCGAAAAAAATTTCTTTAACACTAGCTGCCCCGGTGTGAACTTTGTTGAAGGCCCTGGACATTCTGTTCTGATAGAGTTGACCATGGTAAACTGCATTCATTCTCTTTCTGTCTATAAGGGCTAGTTCTTCATAACGACTTTTTACCCACTCTGCTTCGTCGAGCTTAGCTTCTTGTATGATCCTTAGGAAAAGAATTTCCACCTCGGCGGGAATGACTGCCTCTGTGCCAT
Organism: Nicotiana glauca; assembly: GCA_026770625.1. Lineage (NCBI taxonomy): Eukaryota > Viridiplantae > Streptophyta > Magnoliopsida > Solanales > Solanaceae > Nicotiana > Nicotiana glauca. Next base: position 42,485 of record MU666935.1, read on the forward strand.
AAACCAGCATATAGGGGGTTGCCCCGGTTGATGTGCGGACTGTGGTGTGATACCCAATAGAGCAAATGATAACTTCATGTGCCACTTTTTATGCTTCTCTATTATTTTCCTCAATATCTTCTTGATATTCTTGTTGGCGGCTTCTATGGCTCCATTCATTTGAGGCCTGTAGGTTGTGGAATTCTTGTGTCTGATCTTGAAGGTTTCACACATAGATTTCATCAAGTCACTGTTGAGGATGGATCCATTATCAGTAATGATCGACTCTGGAATCCCGTATCGACAAACAATACGGTCGCGGACAAAGTCTGCCACGACTTTCTTAGCTACTGCTCTATAAGATATTGCGTCGACCCATTTGGTGAAATAGTCGAGTGATACTAGGATAACCTATTCCAATTTGAAGCGGCAGGCTCGATTGGTCCAATAACGTCCATTCCCTAAGAGGCGAACGACCATGGTGAGCTTGTTGCATTAAGCTCATTTGGAGGTACCTTATCATGTCTGCATAAATCTGACAGCAGGTGGCATTTCTAGACATACTGGATGCAGTCTGTTTCCATAGTCATCCAAAAGTAACCAGTCCGGAGTATCTTCTTTGCTAAGACAAAACCTTTTATATTTGGACCACAAGTCCCAGCATGAATTTCCTCTAGTAGCTTGGACACTTCCTTTGCGTCGACACACCTTAATAGTCCCAAATCAGGAGTCCTCCTATATAGGATTCCTCCGATGTAAAAGAAGTTGTTGGATAGGATAGCTAACACATCGGCGAACTCATTCTGGGATCAATGAAATTCTTGTCTGGATGTTGTATCATAGATGATAGGATAGCCAACGCATCGGCGAACTCATTCTGGATTCTGGGGACATGCTGGAATTCTATCTTTGTGAACCTCTTCCTCAACTCCTGTACATGATGAAGGTATGGGAGTATCTTGGAATTCTTGGTTTCCCATTCTTCACGCACCTAATGTATGAGTAGGTCTGAATCTCCAATCACTAGCAGCTCTAGAATGTTCATGTCAATGGCCATTTTAAGCCCTAGGATGCAAGCTTCATACTCAGCTATATTGTTGGTGCACGGGAATTTGAGTTTGGCAGACACCGGATAATGCTGACCAGTTTCTGATATTAGGACTGCTCCTATGCCAACTCCTTTGAAATTTGCTGCTCCATCGAAGAACATTCTCCAACCGTCATAGGATTCTGCAATGTCTTCCCCTATAAATGATACCTCTTCGTCAGGAAAATACATTTTTAGGAGTTCGTATTCTCCATCCACGATATTCTCAGCTAGGTGGTCTGCCAGTGCTTGTCCCTTGACCGTCTTCTGAGTTACGTAAACAATGTCAAACTCACTCAACAGGATTTGCCACTTGGCTAGCTTGCCAGTGGGCATGGGCTTCTGAAAGATGTACTTCAAAGGATCCATCGTTGACTTGAGATATGTTGTATAGGCATAGAAGTAATGTCTCAGCTTCTAGGCTACCCAAGTCAAAGCACAACAGGTGCGCTCTAATAGAGAATATCGAGCCTCGTATGGGGTGAACTTCTTACTGAGGTAATAAATGGCCTGCTCCTTCCTCCCCGTTTCATCATGCTTCCCCAGAACGCAACCGAAAGCTTCATCTGATACGGCATTACCTTGATTCTGTCGAAGGCCTTTTGGCAGACATCAGTCCATTTGGTGGCGGCATCCTTCTTCAACATCTTAAATATTGGCTCATAAATAACTGTAGACTATGCTATGAACCGGCTGATGTAGTTAAGTCTTCCCAAGAAACTCATTGCATCCTTCTTGTTCTTTGGCGGTGGTAGTTGGCTTTGAATTTGAATGGATCCATTCTATTCCTCGACGGCTCACGATAAACCCAAGCAATTTCCCAGCAAGAACCCCAAATGCGCATTTCGCGAGGTTCAGTTTCAGGCTGTACCTTCGCAGTCTATTAAAGAACTTCCTCAAATCTTCCATGTGATCAGTGGCCTTCTTGGACTTGATGATAATGTCATCTACATATACCTCTATATCCTTGTGTATCATATCATGAAAAATTGTGGACATGGCCCTCATGTAGATGGCCCCTGCATTCTTCAGACCGAACGACATCATCTTGTAGCAGTACATTTTCCACGGCGTAATGAAAGCCATTTTCTCAGCATCTTCTTCATCCATCAAAATCTGGTGATAACCAGCGAAGCTAGACTGCAGCTCATGCTTGGCGCAATTATCAATCAGGATGTGTATATTCGGCAAAGGAAAGTCATCTTTTAGACTGGCCCGGTTGAGATCCCGGTAGTCGACACAGACTCAGAACTTCCCATCCTTCAATGTTGGCTAACCATGTCGGGTATTCTACTACCCTGAGAACCTTAGCTTTGACTTGTTTGGTGACTTCTTCCTTGATTTTCAGACTCATATCAGGCTTGAACTTTCTAAGCTTTTGCTTTACCAGAGGACATGTTGGATCGATTGGCAGTTTGTGAGCCACAATAGACGTACTCAGACCAGTCATCATACGACCTGGCGAATATGTCCTCATATTCCTTTAGAAACTCTGTATATTCTTTCTTTCTAATGGCGACAGGTGAACGCTGATTCGTGTTTCCTTGACGTTTTCTACATCTCCCAGGTTAACAATTTCTGTCTCGTCCAGGTTGGACTTAGGTCTATTTTCAAAATTTTCAACTTCTTTAACAATCTCATCAGGTATGTCATCTTCCTCTGAATCTATATCCGTTTGTTGCGTTGTCTTATTGCATGTCACAGACATTTGTTCATCAAGATAAATAATAGTAAATAATAATGAGTGTTGATTCATAAGAAAAAAGTCAAGATGCTTGATAAATTGCAAAACTATCTTGAACATTGAAGATCTTATTGCAGGAATTGAAAATGCGAAAAGAAAATCATTTGGTAAATAAAAACAGTGCATGATGCTTGTTTTAGCCTTGCTACCCCGAGGCTCGTCGGGCTCTAGTTGTCCTGATGGTCCAGTTAATGAAGTGTGCCCCTCTTCTTACAGCCTATATGGAAAGGTCTTCCTCCCCCTCCTCCTCGAGAACAACATAACAGTCCATGTTATTATCTTCTAGGAACAAGTTCTTTACCGCTGCCAGTGCTTATTCCTCATCTGACCCATAAACAATGTCAACATATTGGAAAGTTTGATCCAAATGCGGTATTGGATGCTCTAATGGATAGTAAGGACCGTGCCATAGTGGCGACCAGTTGTTGAACTCTTCCCAGGTGTAATCATATCCCAGACCGAAAGTAGTGCCATCTTTCTTGAGCTTTATGGGCTTAGCGATTCCTTGGAGATTCTTTCCGAGTCCCTTGCCAGGCTCGTACCCACTCCAATTCAGTATACTCTCGATTTTGTTATCCCACCATTTGTCTTTGTCAACAGTATTTACCCGTTCAATATGCTGGTAAGTCTCTCCACCCAGCTTCCTTCTTCCTTCAATCGCCGGAATGGTCTAGCGACTGTATATAGGGTTGCTACCATCGTCGTGAATGATCACTTCCTGATGATGCCATTTGAACTTTTTTGCCTGATGCAATGTTGACTCTACGGCCCCAAAAACATGAATACATGGCCGCCCCAACATCAGGTTATAAGATGCAGGCACATCTATTACCTGGAAGTCGACATCGAACCATGTTGGTCCCATTTGCAAGCATAGGACAATCTCACCAATGATGTACCTCTGAGACCCATCAAAGGCTTTCACATTGACTGCTCCATCTTTTATCTCGTGCAGTCCTTTACCCAGCTTCTTGAGCGTTACCAATGGACAAATGTTGAGACTGGAACCCTCGTCGATCAGGATTCTAGTGATGAAATAATCCTCGCATTGCACAGTGATCTGCAACGCTTTGTTGTGCCCCAACCCTTCAAGTGGCAACTCGTCCTCATGAAAGGTGATCTTATGACTTTCCAGAACTTGTCCTACCATGTTAGCCATTTCCCCACCAGTGATATTGCTTGGTACGTATGTTTCACTCAACACCTTTAGCAGAGCATTCTTGTGTGCCTCAAAATTTTGTAGCAAAGAAAGAATGGAGATTTGTGCTGGTGTTTTATTCAACTTGTCAATGACCGAGTATTCCTTGGCTTTTATTTTACTCCAAAGGTCATCTGGACCTGTCTTAATGAGGGGTGGCCGATTGGAGGCTTGCTTGCTCGACTCATCTAGATGTTCAGGGGTATAGACTCTACCAGTTCTTGTCATACCCTTTTTCGCAACGGTCTCTTCGAACTTGACTTTGCCCTTCCTCTTTGCCTCGGCTGTATAGTCCTAAGGTACAGCCTTTGTATGGAACGGTGTCATGGTCGACATTATTGGGATTGGCGTGGCTATCCTCACTCCAAACGGAGCATGTGCCTCAGGTGGTAAAATCGCAACCTCAAATGGTGTGGGTGCGTTTGCAGGAGACATGAATTCGACCTCAATGGGTGCTGGTTTCTTTGCGGATGATGTTGCTTCAAATTCAAGTGGTACAGACAAGTTCACTTTAGCGCCCTCAGAAGGTTGAATCGGGACAATGATTGGATTGAGAGTGACCGCTGGCTTCTTTGGGTCATCACCTTCTATGATCAACCCGATTAATCCTTTGGGATCTCAATCATCCTCTATTTCAATCATGTGGATACCTCAACCCTTATGGTCTGGCAAAGGGTTGTTGCAGATGTTTGGAGCGGGTTCCTTTGCCACAATGATCTTGTTATCAATTAAAGAATGTATATTGCCTTTCAAAGAGCGGCATTCATCGATGGTGCGTCTTTTCATGCCAGAGTGGTATGCACATGATTTGTTTGGGTTAACCCACTGAGAAGGGTTCTCAGTAGTTGCAGCAGGGATGGGGGTGACATAACTAATGGCTTTTAGTCTCTCATACAACTGGTCGATGGATTCAGCAATGGTTGTGTATTATTTTGGAGTTCTGCAATCAAATTAGTCGGGGTCTAGGGAAATTTTGGCGTGCATGAGGTGATTGATAGTGGGATGGTTGAGCATTATAGGTTTGGTAGACATGAGTGGATTGGGAGTATCTGGGTGAAGTAGGTTGACATGTGGGAGGTGGAGGTAATTGATAAGTTGGTGGTGGAGCTTGGTAGAAGGGTGAGGGTGCTTGGTAGTTCGGAGTTGTCCGATATGTGAGTGGAGGTGTTAGGTAAGTTTTGTATTTGATGGGAGATTTGGTTCTCTTGCAACCATTACGGCCCCTACGTCCCTTTTCTTGGACACACCACCGGACTGTAAATCCTTATTGGTAGCTTGCAAGGCCTCGAAGTTTGTAACCATACCGCTTTTGATACCCTCTTCAATTCTTTCACCCAGTTTGATAATGTCGGAAAATTTGTGATGCTTAATCATCATAAGTCGTTCATAATACTGCGGGTCCTGAGCCCGGACAAAGAATTTGTTCATTTGTTCCTCCTCTAGGGCAGGTCTAACCTTGGCAGCTTCGGACCTCTAGCGAGTAGCATACTCGCGAAATGTTTCTGTGGGCTTCTTCCTTAAATTTTGAATATAGAACACATTTGGCGCATTCTCTATGTTAACCTGAACCAGTCCATAAAGTCGGACGCCGTGCCTACCTAGTTTGAACACTTCTTTGGATATTGGCTAATGTACCAAGACAACGCTTCTCCTTTCAAACTCCTCATGAACAACTTTATGCGGATCCTCTCGTCTTTCCCTACTCCGACCATCTTGTCGTAGTATGTCCTCAAATGGACCTTCGGATCACCTGTTCCATCAAACATTTCGAACTTGGGAGGTTTGTACCCCTCGGGCAGTTCGACATCGGGATGTATGCAAAGATCCTCATAGTCCAGCCTCTCAATTCCCTTACTTCCTTCAACACCTTGAATCCGGCTGGTCAGCTTCTTAAGTTCCTCAGCCAGGTTTCTGATAAGCAGATCATTTTCGTCAGACTCAGGTATGCTTGAGATAGGTTGGGTGGAGTGTGGTATGGTCGCCACGTAGATAGGGGTGTTGTGGTGGCCTGGTGTGTGGGTGTGGAAATGGTCATTCGTAGGGTTTTGAGGTTCTGGGATGAGTAGTGGGGTGGTTTGGGATATGGCAGGTGTTGCATTGGTTTTTTGATGGAATAGTGTGATGGTGAGGGGATGGATGATTCTGTTGCTTTGGGATATTCTGCGGAGGTGTAGGGTTCTGAGTGTTGGGGAAATTGATATCCGGGGTGGTAAGGGAAAATGACAGATTTGCCAGATTTCGAACCTGATCAAGCTCTTCTTGGAATTTCAGTAGCTTTAGTCCAAGTTGGGATACATTCTCCTGAGGGACCTGAGTACCATGGCCGTTAGTGGCATCTACCCGTTCAATTGTATTCTCTTTTCTGACATTGTTCAAATCTTCCATCTTGCCTTTGTTCTTGTTTCTGACAGGACTAAGAGGAGGGGTGGGTGGAGGGCCCCCGAATCTCGTGGAATAGGATGTTGTTGCCAGAGTGCACGAACTAACCTTTGGGGAGTGGAATAGAACAAAAAGGTAATCAAGTTAGTGCGGATTATAAAAAGTATTGCAATATTTAAACACATAGTGTGGAATGTAAAACATGTCCTAATTTGGGAACCTCTTTGTGCCCGAGATAGGCCTAGCAACAAATTAATTTGGAGAACTTAGAATGCTAAATGCTCATTTTATTGATAAAAATAAGACAAATCCCAAATCGACACTAAACAGGAAATAAAAAGTCACTAATGGCCATTGGCCTTATTACACTTTATAAAGCGAAAAGATAAACTCCTATCGGCTTTGTCCCTGAAGGACCTTCCCCAAATTCGGCATCTTTGGCTTCATCGAACAGCTTTCCCAACTAGCAAAGTCCCAACAATATGTATGCTCTGGCTGGATGTCCGCCTTCATATCTTTCAGCCTTTTGACAATCTTCGATCCTTTTGAGAAATTTCCTCTCCAGTTCTACTATGCCTTGCTCCAAATATCCTACTCTTTTGTTGGTGCTGACAGCCATATCCTTCCATTCCTCGATCAGCTTCTGGTTGGACTCTTGTATCTCACTCGCATTCGCGGATCCTTTTATGCAACTGGTTGTATTTGACTTATGCCTCGGCCTTTTCATCTATGATTCTGTGACCTCGAACAAACCCAGGCTGGCCTAGACCATCATGATTATCTTCCAACTAGCCTGAATAGTAAGGAGTACAACCAGCATGATATCTATCTAGATCGATGGTGTCCCTCTCCATTACGATCGTGCAATGCCACATATGCTGAGCTTGGCACTTGTAAGGGCTATCAGCATTCTGGAAGTCAACCCGAAAATGACTCATCTTGTCGACCCTAGGTATAACTTGCTTCCTACCAGCTTGCTTCATAACTCGGAGAGGGACGTAAGGGTATGTTCCCCTCAAACTGATCAGTATTAGGAAAGGTGCATCTCTGGATCGGGTGATGAACTCCTCGATCGGAAACCACTCGAACATCTATTGAATTTGTTCTTTGGTTAGACTTTCAAATAGCTTCACCTATTCTCTAGCATTCTCTGGCTGGGCGAACATATTGGGGATGTAATTCATCTGCTTTTGATGATGGAAAGCTATGTGATCATCCTAGTCCCTTCGCTGAATCTCTTATCGGTATTTGCCCTTTTGGAGATATTCCATGAGCCAGAGTTAAAGTCATAAATTGCAGCCTTCGAAGTGTTTTGCTCCTTGTTAATACTTCTCCAAGGATCAATATATGTCTGCAATGATCATGGGCACGATGTTGAATGGATGCCCACCAATCCCTTCCATTAGGGTCGTAGTTACCATAGCCAGCCTGGTATAGATTCTTGCTTTCTTCATTGGAAACACGATCAAACTCAGGAAACAATGCATGAAGATGAAAACCTACGATGAATGTGCCCCAAGGATATTACGGCAAAATCGTCAGGGTAGATACAGTAGGATTTGTTGTGACTGTACCTTTCATACAGATAGTCAAAGGGATAGAGGATTCCTTCAGACATGTCAATTCTGGATTCTTCTTCAGACCCATCATTTTGAGGAAGCCCCTGCCCTTGCAGTTCTCAGGCATTAACAAACCCGGACTTTCCCACACCGACCAATCCTCCTATCTCCTCTATCAAGGTTGTCATTTTAATGTCCCCAAAGCGGAATACAGCTCTTTCACAATCCCAAAACAATGTGGCAACTTCTATGATCTTGTTGTTAGGTTGGATCTCCAGAAGGGATGGTAGATTTCCTAGATATTTTCGGATGAGAGTTTGATTGCTAGAGTGAAGATCTTTCCACCAGCTTAGCAGTCTTGGATGGATGTTGGTAACCATGTCGAATCTAGGGACTTCGTGCCTTATATTTCTTCAAGACAAATAAGGTTAGGCCCTTACCCCCACCAGACTCGACTATTTAATACCAACAATTAGCATGAAGCATTTAGTTCTCCAAATAAATGCACAGAACGTGATGACGTCCGTTTGGGTTTAGGGAAACCCGGTGGACATTAGACAAGGCCATTTTAAAGGATCATTATGCGGACAACATAATTGACCCAGCTATGTTTGACCATGATGCATGCACAATTTAAACAGAGTAAGGTTTCTATGGGGTTTTAGACTGGTACCCTTGAGTGGATAACTCAAGGGGGAAGGCACGGAACCGTCGACTGCACCGTTGATCGACTGGTTTTACCGCAAATATACCTTTCCAAATTTTGGTGTGATAATACAGGATGAGTGCAACCACTCATTATAAGTATTGATATGGTATTTGTTTGGCACAAGTGGAGCATGATGTTGAGCATGATTATGCAACAATTAAACATGTTGGCACGTTTTTGCACATTAAGAAATCGATAAATACAGCAGTTTCATAATTTAAAGCGGTAATAAAGGAATGTAACAAAGAAGACAAGTCCGTTTTGCAGTTGAAAAGGATATTAAATGCTTAAAGAAATTAAACAAGTAATTGCACATAAGGGGGTACAAATTCACATGAACAATCTGAAGTGGTAAAAGCCCAAAATCCCCAGCAGAGTCAACATGCTATCGCACCCCCTTTTTTCCCTCTTTGCATCGAGAAATCGAGTTTATGACATTTTGGGGTACGGGACAACTCATTCCTTTTGAAAACTAGGTTTTCATTTGAAGAGTCGTCACCTAATGATTTAAGGCGCATTAGGACACCTATAGGGTTCATTTCTAAGTTTGTTTGATAACCAGAGATAGGGTAAGGGCTTGAAATTACCCTAAGGGGGAGGTGTTAGGCACCCATCAGGATCCACTAGTGTGATTTCCGGCCAGACAGTTTTGTGAATTGTGTACAATTAGCAAATAGACAAGTATAGGCTCAAATAGTAAGGAATTTGAGTTTAAACACATAAAAGTTTGAAAAACAATTACTAAAAGGCAAATTTTTGAAAAGGAATTATAATTTTTACAAATACTTGAGAAAGTAAGAAGGGGAGGGGGGTCCTAGGTTTGTTTATAATATGGATTACATCAATGTGATACCCGGTATGACACTACTCAGAAGAGGGGATACACGAGGTATTAGCGCACCGGTCATCATATCCATATCTACCCTTCCTACTCCATTAAGGTATTAAAGCGCGAATTGGTCTCGACCTCTATTGCATGCTATTACCCGTCCCATTCCTATCAGTCCCGGAGGAATTTAGAACTACTATTCCTATGAAGGGGGAGGATTTTGGGCTTACTCTTGGGGTTAAAGGTAAAAGACTAGGCGACATACAAAAACACGTAGGACTGCATTTAGGGGGAACCATATAAGCAGTTATGAGGCTCATGTATAACTCCTCAAATAAAGAACATAATAGCATGACTTAAGCACATAATAGCATGACTTAAGCACATTTAAGGTCTAAATTTAAAACACTAAAGCAGGATGTTTGAATTGTTGAAGCAGACCAATCTATTACATAACTCAGATAAGAAGTGCCTGCTGGTTGTAGCAGTTGCTAATTAAACAAAGGCGGATTCAGTTTTGTTATTACCTAACGTTTGCCTAAGTGTGTATTGGTGATGCCCTATAAGCATGATATCTATTACTGATTAAGAATGTAGCAAAGCAGTAACAATTTAAACGAGCGATTTGGATCCTATAGGCATGCTTTCTAAACCGTATTAATAAAAGGAGTGGGTTGCTTAAACTGATTCAGAACAATACGAGTTAAACTGATTTTTTAACTAAATTGGTTTCAGATCCTATAGACATGATCTTTATTACTGCTGATTTTGATCCCAACAGATATGGTATCTAAGTATTAAAGGTTGATTTGGTCATATAGGCATGATATCTAATTGAGCATGAAGTGAAGCAGGCATGATTTATTGACCACAGCGAAATTCCTATAGGCATGATTTCTAATTGACTTAACCGTGTAGTCATTATGTCTGATTATAGACGTTTAGATCTTATAGGCATGATGTCTAAGTGTGGAAGTAAAACATGCAGAATTTGTTAAAAACAGATCCTATAGGCATGTCATCTAAGTGTAGAATTAAACATGCAGAAATTATTAAAAACAAATCTTATAGACATGTTATCTACCCTTTGAATAGCTAAGCCTACATAATCAACCCCTCCTTTTTCACTAGCCAGCCCTCAATATTTGTTACAAACTATTACAGACCAAAAGATGACTGAATTACATCAGAAAAGTGTAAAATAAGAAGTTACAACCATAGGAAGCTTGATTCTTGACTTCCTCTATGAGTTCTGGAATAAACCACCTCAAATTCCAATGATGTTCAAAGTCTTTCTCAGACCTGGGTGTGTCAAAGTTCCCTAAGGGCCTCAAAGGACCCCGGGCAGTGCTTACACCCAGGTTGCATAACCAGACAGAAATGAGTGCAGTGTAGAAGGGCCAGCCCTTATGTGTCCAAGTTCAAAGGGAGCTCAAGGGTCCTAAGGCAAGGCTCACACAAGAGGGGCAGAACCTAGGTTCTAGGAATATAGTGGAAGTGCAGAACATAGAGATTTAGAGCCCGTTTGGATTGACTTAAAAAAGTGGCTTTTATGCAAAAGTGCTTAAAAGCAGCTTTTAAGTGCTGGAGCTTATTTTATAAATAAGCAGTTACATGTTTGGATAAAAGTGCTGAAGCTTAAAACAAGCTGTTGAAGTATTTGGCAAATAAGTGATGGTAAGCACTTTTTCTTATTAAAAAGACAAAAATATCCTTAAAACTGTTAATATTATAAAGGAGCTGATTACTATAATATATTTAATTATAAACTAATGCAAATAAAAAATAATTTATATTTTAATTTAATTGATTACTTTAGATAATTTTTATAAATATAATTCTTGAATGCTCATTTTTCATCATTTTCAATCAAGTAATTTCCATAAAAATCTCAACCTATTTAAAATACCAAATTATTTTGTATAGAAAAAAATAGGAAAAAGAAACGTAGAGACAGATTTCATACAATTCCCAATTATATGCCAACCTGACAAATTTCATAATCATATGGACAAATGAAAAAGAAACTGAAGATGAAGAGGAAAGAAGAGGGTAATTTTGGTATTATAAAAACTTATAAGGGTAAGAGAGTAATTTTATTGGTCAAACTAAAATGTCCTTTAAGCCAAAATTGAAAAAGTTGGGGTCAGCCAACTTATTGCTTTTGGCTTTTTTTAAGCACTTTTTAGCTTTTTTTTAAGCAACTTTTTGTGTTGCCAAACACTCCAAAAAATAAAAAAGTGCTTAAAAGCTGGTTTGACCAGCTTTTAAGCCCAACCAAACACCCTCTTATTTAAAAACTGGACTGGAAAATAGTAAGTGGTAAGGGGTGATTTGAAACAGTAGTAGTAAAACTCAAACTACACAGAATAAGCAGTTACACAAAGGGGTTGGGGGTTTTGGGAGTACATTGCAGGAAGCATATGACCCCTAGAAAGGGTCAGGCTTGGTCAAGCTCGGCAATGGATGATGCTGGCATGCCCAGAAACCATCCAGAGAATACAAACACAAAGAGGGGATGTGGGGTTTGGGATTCATACACATAGGAGACCATTAATCTAAAAGGGGAAAGGAATACATTTTAGCATGCTAGTAATGTAACTTGATTGCAAAAACATAAGCAGAAGTAGACAAGCATGAGAGAAGTTGGAACAATTAAAGAAACATGTTGTTGTTGATGCTTGAAAATTAACTAGGACATACTAGTAGAGAAGCAAAGTGCAGAAAGGAAAAGTAAGAAAATTTCGACAGCCTAGCCTTGGCTTTCAGCCGGCTAGGCAAATCAGTAGCACAAGTAGTAATAGAGAAAAGAGAGAGTTTGAGTGAAGTGTGTGTTCTGAACTCAGATGGTTCGTTCGTGTCTTTGAAAGAAAAGAGGGTGGGTATTTATAGTTTTGAAAACAAGTCAAGAATAAGGTAATAAGTAAAGTCTTAATACACATATGGAAATAATTACAAGTCAGAATCAATTAACCCATGTGATTTCCTCTAATTAAGGAATCATTGTTTAGCGGGTAGTATCAGGTTCAAATAAGGAAAAAAATCAGTTTGGGGACAGATTGATTATTTCCATAAGGGGTAGTAAAAGCATGCGGTAAACAATCAAGTCTGAGTACAAAAATATACTTATTTTGGGAAAGGATTTAGCAAGATAAAACATCACAGTAAAGGGAAAGAAATCAATTAATTTTAAACAGGCAAATGTAATTAGGGATCATAAAGAAAAGCTTTTGCAATCAGTCCCAAGATCAAGATCAATCAAGGAAGAAATATGATTCTGCACTTCAGTATATAAATAGAGTGAACAGGAGCATCAGACATACGAGGCCAAACACATTGGCAAAAGAAACAACATACAATAGTAGCAGAAATAAGCATAGGATTCAGTAGTGAACAAAGTTAGATAGTCAGGGCTCACAAGTATAGCCACAGTGAAGAAGAGAGTCAAAACAAGTAAAGGTCTCACAGTAACAAGTGAGGAAACCTTTTGAGAAATTAGGGTTTCAACAATGCTCGAGTTAAAAGGATAGTAAAACTCAGAATCAGATAAGTAACATAAAGAAAAGATAGTCTGAAACAAGAAACTTTAATCGAGTCAAGTATACATTCAAACAAACAGTTTCAGACCAAAAGACCTAGGGTTTTCTATGAGCACGTGATTTTTGCCTTACATGAATTACTCCTATAGAATTCCCAAGATTAGATTTTTTTTCTTTTAATTATTTGTTATTTTAGGAGTAATTGTAGAATTTTCTGATTATTTGCATTTTTGTGTGCATGTTTAATTCTTTTAATTTATAAAAATACAAAAATACAATGCATTTATATTTAGGATTTAATTTTACATTTTTAGATTAATTAATAAACTAGTTTGTTTTACAAAAAATAAAAAATCACAAAAAATAAATTATTTTTGCATTTTTAATGTTTAGTTTCGAATTTTGGTAGTTTTATTTTAATTTGGAATTTAATTAGTTGTGTTAATTATTATTTAGAGTTAACTAATTTAATGTGGTAGGATAATCTGGTTTAGGGGTTAATTTAGGTTTTATTTTTTTTTTAATTTTGAAATAAAAAAGAAAAGAAAAAGGAAAACAAAAGAAGAAGTTTAAATTTAGGCCAATTTAATTCGGATTCACCCAGGCCCAAAACATTTACACCCTTTACCCGTCCAAACCCGACCAAACCAACCCAAAACTTGTTCCCCTACCCGGTCCATTCATTTAAGTAACCAAATGACATCGTTTTATTCGCTCATCATCTGAGTCGTTGATCTTACTGGATCGAACGGCTTGGAACTATTCGATCGACAGTATAAGACTGTCTGAAGCCCTTCCCCCTAACTCGTCTCCCTCACTCTTTATCTCCCATCTTCAGAGGCCAGATTTAGCCCTAGCGCCGCCCTGAATCTCCGCCATTGTAGCCGGCGGCGCTACCTTAAATAAGCCCCAAAATAACACCACAAACTCCCCTTCACCTCCCCATCCCAAATAGCCAACTCGTTTCCCTCGAATCACCCCAGACTCCGTTGAATCATGATTTGAAGTGATGAACCCTAAAATCCCAAGACCCCCCTGAATCGAGATTTCAATAAAAAAAAAAAAAAGGTCTAGTTGGATTTTATTCGTGTGTTCTTGACAGGAACACACGATTAATGTCAAACTCGGCTTAAATTTGAAAGTTCAAAGATCTGCTTCAATTCTTTACTGTTTGAGCCATCTTAGGTATTTCCTTTTCTCTTGTTATTTTTTCTTCATTTTTCTTTCATTTTTCTATCCCATATCTCATTGTCTTATGCTTATTTCTCTTCTTCTTGATTCCTTTTTTGTTTTTCCAGCTTCTTCAGAGTCATTTTTTTATGCATGATAGTATTAAGTTTATCTTAATTAGCATGATTCTATTCTATATTAGATTTTTATTCGAATAATTTGTTTGTTTATTTTTCTTTGGGCCCAAGACCTGATGAATCTTTATGACTCTGTAAGGCATTAATCCAGTAAATTTTTATTACTGATTTGAACTTATTTTCTTAAACAAAAAGCCCAAAGAAAAATAAACACTGACCCGTTTGGGTTCACTGAGGTAATTTTTAGGGGTTCAAGGGGTAGTTTAAAAATTCTAGGTGAGGGAATCTCTTGTAACTGAATGGGAAGCCACCTAGAAGGTGGGGATTGGGACTTATATGAAAACCTAAATTTTTACTTAGGGATTAAACAAAAAAAATAAAAATTCCAAAAGGTTTAATATGCAAAAACTGAACTCATTCTTGCTGCCCTAAGGCTTGCCTATAAAGGTTTAAAGGCACTCTTTCTTCACTCACAAGTCAAATTTTAGAGACTAAAAAATTCTGGAAAAGGTTGCAAACGGCTGAGCATTTAAACTTTGAAAGAATATTGAAAATCCTATGCATTTCTTTGATCAAAACTGATCTAATTATTTCTTAGAACCTCTTAGCTAATCAGATTTTTCGAGACTCTATAATTGGTTGTTCATCTGGGTTTTTACTGATTGAAAGAAGTGGGTTTTATTTGGTGTTACTGGTTTTTTTCGAAGCTGATTCTGTTTGCTGCTGCTATTAGCTGACTCCAGGAACAAATTTTGGTTTGTTTTTTGTTATATCAGGTAATTTTCAAAACCATGGACAACAAGTTGATTGTGAGCATGTATTTCGAGTGAAAAACTGATTAAATACAAGCTCTATTTGAAGTTATTTATTTTGTTTCTTCTACTCATTCAATGTTTTGTAGTGAAGTGTACTATGCTTGTTACTTAAGCTTTTCTCTTGATGTTCATATGCTGTGAAAGTGATTCTATGCTCTTGAGAGTTCAGTATGATGTTGGACTTAAATGGATAGTGTATTAATTTTCCTGGACTCTGTGAGTAATGAGAAATTTTTTGTAACTGAGGTATAGTTTAGTGTGACGACCCGACCCGTTGTCAC
Organism: Nicotiana glauca; assembly: GCA_026770625.1. Lineage (NCBI taxonomy): Eukaryota > Viridiplantae > Streptophyta > Magnoliopsida > Solanales > Solanaceae > Nicotiana > Nicotiana glauca. The sequence continues at coordinate 57,911 of MU666935.1, forward strand.
GTGAGTTACCGTCCCATTTTTCCCCTTATTGTGATGCTTCATGTTTTATATCGGTATTTGAGTTGATCGAAAGTAATTGAATTGGTTTTGGTTAAAAATAAAGCACTTAGCCTCTTAGAAGGAAGCTTGTTTTGGAAAAGTCAACCGGAAATTGACTATGTGGTTAGAGGGCTCGGATGTGAATTTTGATGGTTCGGTTAGCTCCGGAAGATGATTTGTGACTTAGAAGAGCGATCAGAATCGAATTTGGAGGTCCGGTGTAGAATTAGGCTTGAATTGGCAAAGTTGGAATTTTGGCGAATT
>MU666937.1:2329-17476 GCA_026770625.1 Nicotiana glauca
GTTTATTCCGTTTTATCCTGGGAGGATTTAATCCATTACCTTGGCAACGTGTGAGGGGGTTAAAATTCCTTAAGGACACACAAGCAAATTGTGGACTCGAAAATTTCTCATTCTTCTACCTTTCTTTATTTTCTAACAGTTTATTTTTAACACAGTGACGCTAACAATATGAACATGCAAAATGATTTCAACCTTAACCAAAACAATGGAATAAAATGACGGCATTTTCATATAATATGAGGAAACTTAGAAATGAAAATTTTTAAAAAAATAATTAATCCTCTTTTTCCTAAAATGAATTATAGTACACAAAATAAAAACATCAATGTCATACATAGAAATAGAATATTGCTTTAGGAGTAACTAATTAACTTAATAAATGCTTAAAAGAATTTTTTGTCCAATGAGTTACACGTGTACGATAATCATTGTCAAAAAGTTAAGTCAATTAAAACCAGAATTCTAATTGTTGAGTTTTGTACATTCGGAAGAGATGTATCACATGACATATTACTTTGTTATCAATGATATCGAATTCAAAATGGTAAATTTCTTATGATATCATCTTACTATTTGAGCTATGAATATAATTAATTTTTCGATTGGTACATGTGTATGCGGTAAAAATTAGAGGGTCCGATTTTATGGTCATTATGACGCTTCGTAGGCACGTCTCCAAAGGCTCGAGACAATGGTCGGGTTTCAACCCCGAGAGGTTATCAATGTTTGATCTCGGGGAACTGCAGATCGGTAGTTATGATGGAAAAATGGGAAGTTCCCAAGGCATGTGATTTAGGATGACCAAGTCTTCTGGCTAGTATGAGCCTGTACTGTGGCATTAAATGGCTGTACCAGCCATATATCTTTGTATTAAATGCATTTGTACTATGTTGAGATTTCTCTTCATATATAAAGGGGACCCTTGTCGTTTTGTAAAAGGATACAACATTCAATACAGGAACAAGAACATTCTCTACTCTCCAACTTAAATGCATTTTCCCTTGATTCTATTGCTTATATTTATCACATTGCTTGCATTTGTTGTGTTTCATTAATTATTCTTCATTTATTGCTCATTATTGATCTTAAGAGATCTTATCAAAGCTCTTAAGATTGTTAGTCCTTCGTCGGCTATCCACAGCTTAATACCTAGCTCGACCTCGAGGTCCCATATAACCCGGCTCGAGGCCTCGATTCTTAATCACTCGGTTTGCTTAAACATATTGCCTTTAAGTTCTTATCTTATTTTCTAGTCTCACACTTAGCATCTACTGCCTAATAACTAGCATAAAAATAAATTACGTATTTTTAGAACCACAAAATCAAATCTAATTGTAATTATCATTTTCAAGGTAAACAGTTTGGCGCCTACCGTGGAGCTAAAAATAATAATGATTGTTTTCTTGCTGGTTTACTACATAACGCAAGTTATTCTTCACGTTTTTTCTTGCCCAAGAATATTTGATTTCAGGTCAAAATGTCTAACTCAGTGAATGCATATGAAAACGACGGTCTTGAAGACCATGGAGAGAATTGTGTAGTTGTTCCAGGCGTCAGTGTACCACCGCGAAACCCTGAGGGCGCGCCGGAGCCAATCCCTGTGGATGTGATCCCATGCAAAGCCCAACACATCAATATAAGCTTCCACACTAGCAGGAGTATATGCCAAGAAGACCAACAAGAAGCTCAATTCGCGAGGAACAAAACATTAGCCTTCATATCATTTTTGAAATGTTGTAGGCGCAACAGCTAGCGATTGCTCCACTACAAAGCCACCAAAAACCCTCAAGCACAACAGCACCGAAAATGGCTCCTTGAGCCGAACAGGTACCGGGAAGATCGAGCAACAACGGGTCAGCAGCTGACCCTGCTATTATAAAGATGCTCGAGGACCTCACAAAGAGGATTGAGTCGGGCGAAAAGATGATAGAAGCTAATGACAAAAAGGTGGAAACCTACAATTCGAGGGTCGATCAGATCCCGGGCGCACCCTCGATCCTGAAGGGTGTTGACTCAAAGAAATTCGTACAAAAGCCATTCCCGTCAAATGCTTCTCCAAAGCCCATCCCAAAGAAGTTCACAATGCCTGATCTTCTGAAGTATAACAGAACCTCGGACCCCAACGAGCAGGTCACTACCTACACTTGTGCAGTAAAAGGCAACGACGTGAAGGACAACAGGATTGAATTTGTCCTGCTAAAAAGATTTGGAGAAACACTTTCAAAAGGGGCCATGATGTGGTATCACAACCTATCCCCGAATTCGATAGACTGGTTTGCCATGCTGGCAGATTATTTCATAAAGACACATGTCGGCGCCATCAAGGTGGCTACAAGGAAATCAGACGTCTTTAAAACCAAACAAAGAGAAAATGAGATATTGCGGAAGTTCCTATATTGCTTTTAAATAGAACTAATGGAACTACCACTGGTCTCCGATGACTGGGCAGTGCATACCTTCACCCAAGGTTTGAACGAACAAAGCTCGGTGGCTTTAAAGCAGCTCAAGTAGAACTTGGTTGAATATCCCGCCGTGACTTGGTCGGATGTCCACAACCGATATCATTCAAATATTAGGGTCGAGGATAACCAATTGGGAGCCCCCTCGGGCTCTATATATCCCAGAAGGCCCCTGGCAAAGGATCCAAAACCAAACAAGGAAAGGCACCAACCATACACTGAAGATAGAAGAAATACCCCAAGGTGTAACATACCCCGAAACAACCAAAGTACAGACCGAAGTCAGAACCCTCGGGGACTTTTGAGCAGATCCGGATTCGACAGACAGACAAGACCGACGGAGGCACCCTGCTTGTCTGAATACCACTTCAATCTTGATACTTCAGACATCATACCCGCCATCGGTAAAATCAGGGACACCAGGTGGCCGATACCCATATTATCAGATGCGTCATAGAGGAACCCCAACTTAGTGTGCGAATTTCATGGCATACACAGTCACAGGACCGAAGATTGCAACAACTCTGAGAAGAAGTAGCCCGACTACTAAGAAAAGGGCACCTCCGAGAGGTCCTTAGCGATCGAGCCAAAAATAAGTTTCAGGAAAAGAGAGGCAAACAGGATAAATGAAATAGATGAGCTGCAACATGTCATTCACATGATTATTGGAGAAATCGACATCCCACATGAACCCACCGTCAAGTGAACAAAAATATCCATCACCAGGGAGAAGCGAACTCGGGGTTACATACCCGAAGATGCGCTCACATTCAACGACGAGGACATCAAGACTCTGTCTCATCCTCATAACGATGCCTTGATAATTTGTTTTCTTGTAAATACTTTTCAAATTAAGCGTGTTCTTGTAGATACAGGTAGCTCGGCCAACATTATCAAGTCGAGGGTCATAGAGCAGCTCAGACTGCTCGACCAGATCGTGCCCGCCTCTCGAGTCCTCAACGGATTCAATATGGCGAGCGAAATAACAAAAACGGAAATCACGCTCCCGGTTAACGTGTCCGGCATAACCCAAAATATTAAGTTTCATGTCATCGAAGGAGACATGAGGTACAACGCCTTGCTCGGAAGACCATGGATACACTGCATGAGAGCAGTACCATCCACTCTTCATCAAATGATGAAGTTTCCGACAAAGGACAGAATAAAAACTGAGGACGAAGAATAACATGCAGCAAGAGAGATGTTCGCGGTGCACGATGTGACACCGGCATCGACGCCTCCAACATCAAAGGATCCAAATGATAAGCAAACGGTGAAATAGCAACCACGAGATACATTCTCGGCTACACCCTACTAAATGATCAAAAGACCGTACCGCATCCCTGGAACAAACAGTTGAAGCCTATCGAGGCTCGAAACGCCATCACCACTAAGGTATAATCATCTCCCTTTTTATTTTACATCCTACACTAACCTATGTACAGGTATCCGGCCGGAACAATCAAAGCACTTTCCAGCTTGAAGACCTTAGGTTTTAAAGCATGCGTTGCACTCTTCTCCTTCGATCGGATTTTAACATCTATATGCTACCTAAGGAGAACTCAACAAGTATTCAAGGCTTATCTTCAATCAACCTCGAATATTGGGAGGCATTCCCCCGGGATATCACCCCCTCGAAGATGCCATGATAAGTCAAAAAAGGTCCAAAAGGTCGAATGAACCGTGTCCGCATAGAAGAACCAAACATGTATACTTGTGCCAAGTAATTAAATAATATTTTCTCCTCCATCGAAACACTTTATGATTCAAACAAGTCTGCTATTTTTTACAAGAAAATGGCTCCAGCACCAGAAATTTCCTGAATACTCGAGGACTGACGTCAAAAAACTCAAAACCATATGACCTCTGGGTAGGAAACTTCGAACGCATAATCTCTCAATGAGGCAATGCCAAGTTTAAAAAGAACAACACCAAAGCGAAAAAACTTTCGATGTCTCGGGGATTGTCTCCGACTGTCGCCCCATCGATTTGTCAAAAACTCGAGACTATAAGACCCCATGAGGGCAACCTCGAGCTCATAAGACCTTCATAAAGCAATACCAAATCTGTAAGACCTCAATCAACGCATGAGTTATACTTTTACCAAGTAACCAAATCTGTAAGACCTCAAGTAAGGCATGTTAAAATTTATAAGACCTTACAAAAGGCGTAATCTCGATCCTAAAGTTAAGGCTATATATTCAAACTTGTAAGACCCCTAAAAAGGCATAACCTCGATATAAACACTGAAACTACTTCACTCGGGGACTGAAAGGCTATGACCAAAAAAAAAATGACTATGTTCACAAGGCTCCGGCCAAACTCACGTGATCGGGAATGCCCGACCGTTTCTATAAAATCACATGCCTTCAAATTACTTCAAAAATACTTCAAAAAGAACCGATTAATCAGGCTACTCTCGGCTTAATCAAAAGAGCTTCGATTATAACAGCTCCAAACAACAGGCTTCAAAACCATTCAGCCATCGAGTGAAACCTCCCGAGGTGCTCGCTTATCACTGTATAATGGCTTATAATCGAGGTTCTTATCAAACCATTGAAGAGTCGGGCGAACACAAAAACTTCAAAAGTCTTTAACGAGGGTAAAATAAAGTCTATATTAGAGTCCGTACCAACTCAATGCGTAAGATCCACTGTCGCCAACCCATATTAAAGGTCATACCGACCCAACGCGTAAGAGCCACTGTTGCCAACCCATATTAGACTTCGTACCAAACTAATATGTAAGATCCAGTGTTGCCAACCCATATTAGAGGTCGTACCGACCCAATGCATAAGAGCCACTATCGTGATCCCATATTAGAGGTCGTACCAACCTAACACATAAGAGCCACTACCGCCAACTTAAATTAGAGGTTGTACCGACCTAACGCGTGAGATCCACTATCGCCAGCCCATATTAGAGGTCGTATCAACCCAACCCACAAGAGCCTAAGGGCCAGCTTAAAATTCAAAAACTTAAGGGTCAATAAGCACGAGCCGCAATCCTACTCAAAGACTGAGCTCGAATCAGTTAATTAAAAATATGCCTAAGGGCAAAGGCGTAAGAGCTTACGAGCTAGCCCAACAAAACTCAGGGCCGATTTATAAGCCTAAAGCTTTGCCTCGAAGTCCAGTTCACCTAACCAGACATCGACAAATGTATAAATTTGAAACAAAGAAAGACATACACAAGCGAAGGGAAATGCATGAAAGATAAAACCGAAAGGCTTCTCTTCATATGTGCATGTGAAAAAAGACAAAGCTTCATTTATAAATGATCTCTAAGAGCATCATACACATAACCAAAAAGAAACAACCTAGTCTACTTCCTTCTCTGGGACTGTGTCTCATCGGTCTCTTGCTCATTATCTTCCGCATCGGAAAAAAGTAACTTAGCGTCATATTCGTCTGCCTAGGCCTACTTTATCTCTTCCAAGATATCGAAGTTCCTAGTATGGATCTCCTCGAGGGTCTCCCTCTGAGATTTTCACCGGGCGTATTCATAGCTTTTGCTCTCTCGATCAGAAGCCCGTCTCAGCTCAGTTGGAGTGTCAGCAGTGTCTTTTCAATAGACGGCCACTGTCTTATCGACCTTCACTTGAATCTCTTCATCTTCAGCCCGGGCGTCTACAACCTCGGACTATATCTCCAAAAGCTCAAACTCGAGCCTTGCAATCATGCTCATTTGGACCAAGTGGTTTTCACGAACATTTTAGAGATGCACCTCGAGGGCAGAATCCTTGGCCAAAGCCTTTTTCTTGGCCGCAACTTGGGTATCTGCCTGAGATTTTATCTCATCACACTCACGCTTAGCCTGACCAACTTTGCCCCAAAGACATCCCAAGTCCTCCGTTTTTCTCTACAGCTATAATATCAAAACATTAATCACACAGGGCGAAAAGAGAAACATGCACCCCCTCAGAGCAGAGGCTACCTATCCCTCGAGGTAGCTTTCGTAGTTCCGACTCCGACTCGCCTCGTATCACAGGTATACCAACTCTTCTCCCCTTTTGTCGCAAAGAAGCCTGAGGGATTTCTCCCCGTCCGAGGCTTTTTGTAACCTAGCCTCACGGCGAAGCAGATCGGACTTAAGCTTGTCAAAGGCCTACGAAAAAGGAGTTCAATAAGAAAATAAAAGTGCAAAACTAAAAATCTAATACAATCGGCCAAAACTCACCATATAACAGAGCCACTGATCCTCCTTGAAAGTCAAGCGTGCATCTGCCGGCCTGGTCTTATTGGCCCTAGCAGAGTTGCTCCCAATAAAAATATGATCGTTCTAGACCTCGCTTGAGTTAGGCGGCCCCTGGCCTAGAACATCCCTCGATGTACCTTTTGCAGGAGAAGAATACAGCGATAGAAAATCCTTATCTCTCGAAGTACCTTCGATGGGAAAGGAAGACGGCGGCAAAGGAGGAACTACTTCCCTAAGGCTAGAAGCCTCGGGTGCTGCAGGCTCGGCTGATACATCTTCTTTGGGCCTCGATGCAGGACTTGTCTCGCTATGAGCACCTTCGCCCTGTGAAGGTTCCTTCCACTTGTTATTTCTCAGTCCCGAAGACGACGACCTTTCTTCTTCTCCAAGGGGGCACAACCTCATCTCAAAAAATTCCCCAATGCCTATGATGACAGAGTTAGCACACATAAAAGAAAGTAACTTTCAAAGAAGGCAAAACACACAGCACGTACCGTGGTGTTTTGCCTCCCATCTACCTTTGGACAAATCTCACCACTTACGCTCAACATAGGTCAAATGGGGTGCCAGCTTCCAAGCCCATTTCGTCAGGTTGGGGACCTCGTATGACATCCACGGGACCGCTGCAAAAAGAAAAGAAAAGTGTCTTTACAGAATTTGCCTCCACTGTGAGCAAAAATGATAGAAACACAAGTGTACCACTTATGTGTGAAATTTCATTTCTCGGGAAATGGTAGAAACTCCGCGGGGATAATATTAATATTCCGTGCTTGGATGAATCTATTCACACACCCTCGGTCCCCATCTTCTTCATCATCGACAACAAAGGGACTGGTGGATCGACACCGCAAAGTTACCAAGCTTCGATGATGAAAGGGTCGATACAACCTAATGAGGTGGCTAAGGGTGAGTTAAAGCCCGACTACCTTTGCAAAGAACCCCATCATCAATACTACCCTCCAGAATGATGGGTGAACTTGTGCCAAGGGTGACCCAATATTTTCGACAGAAGTCGAGCACAACTCTATCAAGGGGGCCCAATGTAAAGGGGAATGTGTATACGTTCAAGAACCCCTTTATGTGAGCCGTGATACTTTTTTCCAGGAAAGGTACCTGCAATACCACTTTTTCTCCCCATCCGCAGGCTGTCCTCACTACCTCAAAGTGACTCTCTCCTATTGATGAAATGAACCTCGATTTGTATTCCTAATGGCCCTGAACCTTGGGAGGTCTCTCTAGCGTAAAGTCCCTCCTCGAGAAAATACATTCCGGGATTAGATCACCGGATGCCGACGGTGTACCACCAACCGAGCGGGAAGCGGAGGCAGAACTCTCCTCTTCTGGGTGAACATGCTTATTCATAGTAGGCATAACTGTAGTGGAACAAGAAAAGGGAAATGGGAACTTAGGCGAAAGCCTTGAATTAAAATGGTGAAAGAACTAAAGCAAGGAGAAAGAACTTTATAGGAACGGATTGCTGCTCAAAATAACGGAATCCTCAAGATAAGGGCAGAGAAAACTCATGTGAGCACGTGATTTTTGCCCTATATAAAAATAACTCCTAAAAATAGACCAAAATAATTTTAATTGATTTAGGTATTTTCTTTATTTAGTTGCATTTCATGCATTTTTAAAATCGTATAAAAATCATAAAAAAATAAAAAAAAGTGTCACATTTTAATTTCATGCCACCTTAGGTTTAATTTGCATTTAGAAATTAATTACATAGAGTTAATTGTGCTATTAATCAAAAAATAACAAAAAATGATCATTTTTACATAGTTAGATAATTAGATTAATTTTACAATTTGAATTAATTTAGGAATTTAGTTTAGGTTTTTAATTAATTAAAGAAAGAAAAGAACAACAAAAAGAAGAGGGAAGTGAAAAGGCTTGGTCTTCAATTCAAATTGGCCAAACATTTGAAAAGCCCAAAATATTTTTCCCCCAAAACCTTCCCCAAAATATTTCCCCCCCAAAACTATCCCCTACACACAAAACCCATCACATTAAATACACATACAAAAAATACAAAAAAAGGGGGAGAGAACGCCTGAAAATCAGTAGAGAGATCTGCAGCTTCTCCAAAAGAGAAAGCATAAGCTTCTTCTTCATTTTAAAAGGAGAAATGGGACTATCAGCAAAACAAATGAGGCTTATACAAATGAGACCCACGCCTAAAAATCTAGGCTAGAAACAAAAGAGCAAAAGCTGAAGAGAATTCGGTCCAAAAAAAAAACTGAAGTTTCGTTTCAAAACATGGAGTTAGGTCGAGTTCGAGGTGTTGTTCACAGTGCAGTTCTCGATCCCGTTTGAGTTTGATTGTTGTCTCGAGTTTTAGTTGTGACATTCGCTCGATTTCCGTCCTTGTATCACTGAAAATTTTATCAATTAAAAGTTTGATTTTCAGTTTCTATAGTTGTTGAAGTTCTATTAATTGGAAAACAATTTCAATTCTTAAGCCTCATTTTGCTGCTGGAGTTTCATTAATTTGAGTCCATTTCGGAGCTCGCGTGCGAGATTTGCTTGGAGCTGAAGAGCGCTAGATGTTGGTCGAGGTTTTAAGTTCATGATTCCAGTCTAGATTTGCTGTTGTTTCTCGGACAAATTTCGTGGATTAGAAACTTTGCAGTCGAACATCATTCCACTGATTGTGAAGAAGTTGACGAGCTAATGTTGCTTACGTTGGAACCAATAGGGAATATTTGAAGGAATCATCTTTCAATCTTTCCAGTAAGGTATTTGACCACATATAGTGTTTATAAATTCTTGGTTTGGGATTTCATGTTTAATCGAGTTTTTTTTTTAAAATTGTTTTTGCCTAGTTTGAGGTCCAAAGGTCCAATTCATGTCCTATATCACTTATCTCTTCCCATCTCATGCTTGATTTTTAGATATTATGAATTGGTGACTATGTTCCGGTACATTGCTCGATTATTAATGTTTAAATTATAGGATCAGAAACAAGAAGTGAGGTTTGTATTTTAGGTTAGATTACCAACGTAATTGGGCTATGAGATTTGATAGATGAAATTTGTATTTAATTTTTGCAGCATTTGGGTTACTGTGGTAGTCATTTAAGATTGGATTTTGGATTAAATGTTGTGCCACTGGGATAAGCTTCACATTTTTTAATGGTGCCAATAACCATATTTGAGACTGAGTTGCATGTGAAACGATTTTTGAACACCCGTTGTTTGTTTTGGTTGAGCAAAACCCTTTTAAAATTATATTCGGAATATGGGAGTTAATTTGCAATATGAATTTAGGCTTTCGAGTTAGGTAGCGGGTTCAAATTAAAAGGGTCCTCCCTTTTGTTTGAATTCGGACTTGAACTCGAGGACCGAATTTATAAATGTAAATTAATTAGGTCCGTTTAGAGACAAAAAAAAAATCTTAGATTGCGTTAGGTTGGCCTTTAAACAATAAAAATGAGATGAACCTCGCCGAACAAAATGCATGAATTGCGGGGCCCTCATTAATTACTTAATAAAAATACTTAGAGATTCGGGACGGGCCATTTAGCGAATTTCACGGCCTTCCCAAAAGATAACAACACGTTAGTCGTTTTAGGCGCACTTTTAATAATCTTACCTTCCTAATACGGGTGTGCATTTCATGCGACCCAAATCCAAATCCGAAAATGTTGAATAAGAATGTATCGAGGATCCGGGTGCATTTCATGTGACGTGATCTGAAAATACGTTCTTAAACGACGTTCACTTTCTTAATAATTGACTAAAAGCGGTGAATAATTTTAAAATGGCGATGTAGGTTAAACATGTAGTAAAATCAAAATTTAGCCAAATATAGCAGTTGAGCGACCGTGCTAGAACCACGGAACTCGGGAGTGCCTATCCCCTTCTCCCGGGTTAACATAATTCCTTACCCGGATTTCTGGTTCGCGATTGTAATACAGAATCAAACCCTTTCCTCGATTCGGGATTCAAACCGGTGACTTGGGACACCATAAATCTCCCAAGTGGCGACTCTAAATCTCTTAATAAACGAATCCCGTTTTGATTGTACTTTAATTGGAAAAACTCATTTTATTATACCCTCACGGGGTGTAAAGCCGGAAAAACGAGGTGTGACAGCTCTGGCGACTCTGCTGGGGAAAAAGAACCCAGAACTTCGGTTCAGGGTTCAAGAATTCAAACTCAGTTAAAATTGTTGTATTTGGCTTTATTTGGTTTTGATATATGTTCCATGCATTACGTGTTAAATGTTTTTACCGCTTTAATATTTGTTGAATTGTATATAAATTGTCGTGAATCCCTCCCTCTTTCTGAGTCTTCTACATCATGGAGAAGGGTGAACTTCGTGTAGCTTCTCTTCTGTTAGAGTCTTTTTCCAATTTAGAACGAGGTTTGGATAAGTTGCAAAGCTGGGCGAGCTTCTGTATCCCCGGTACGCTGCCTCCCCCTCGGCCCGAGTTGTCCGCTCGGGTAAGCCAGGTCTAGATCAATAAACCTAGGATTTAAACCTAGAAGAACAATAAACTCATGCCGGATCTCTATTAGGACGCTTGTTTGCATCATGTGCATTTGACTTAGGGGACTCAACATATGGGTTGGGTCCGTCTAGGACAGGTGACCTGAATTAAAATGACCATCCTGATACATATTACATTTATTTGCTTGGCTTCGCATGTTGACCGACTTGTATATAATGAGTGAAAAATTGTGAAAAATAGCAATGTTAGGACTGAGTGAGGGTAATCATTTGTTTGAAAAAAACCAATACCCAAATAATACCTAAATGCTGCCGGATTTTTGAAAAAAAATGAAAGAAAAATGAAAAAAAAATAATAATAGAAAATATTTGAAAATGTTGTGGTAAAAAATAATTTTGATTTTTGGCCAATCGGCTCGAACCACGTTGGTTTGATTCTCACCACGTGTGGGATACGTAGGCAACTCTCATCGGGTCAAACCACCCCTTTGCAAAAATAGCCAAAAAATGTTAAATTTTAATTTTCGTCATAAATAAGTCGGATGACGCCATTCTTGTTTAAAATAAGCCGAATGTCCCTCAAAAGGACGCCGGAAGGCCGTTTTTGCCAGAACAGCCACCCTGAGTCATTTTTAAACGGTTTGTGGACACAGCCTTAAAATCTCCATTTCAGAAGTGTTAAAAGGCCGTATATGCAAAATCAAGTTTGGTCATCTAAACAACTGTTACAAAAATATCCATTTGTCAAATAAGCCATTACATGGCCAATTTTGTAAAAATAGTCGCAATTGACATTAAAACTTTCTCAGTTTTGCGTTGGCCTGTGGCGATGCTGAGTGATGTCCCATGGGCCCCAGGATGAGAAATTTTGATGTGTTCTTAATCATCGAGTTTGTAGTTTCTTAAACAAAATTTTGCAAAAATAGCCATTTTGTCAATAAGCCATTACATGGCCAGTTATTAAAAATAGTTCTCAGTCTTGCGCTGGCCTGTGGCGATGCTGAGTGATGCCCCATGAGCCCCAGGATGAGAAATTTTGATTATCGAGTGTGTATCCTTTGAAACCAATTTTGCAAAAATAGCCACTTTGTTAAAATAAGCCATTACATGGCCAGTTGTTGTTAAAAAATAGTCTCAGTTGACATTTAAACCTTCTCAGTCTTGCGGAAGCCTGTGGTGATGCCGAGTGATGCCCCACGGGTCCCAGGATGTGAAGCTTTGATGTACTCTTGATCTAGTTTTAATCATCGAATTTGTAGTTGGAGTCTGCTTCTGTAATTCCCCTTCAAAGAAAAAACAAATTTGAAAATCCCAAAAAATATCTCTTTATTTTTGCATTAATTTGCAAGAACTACGCTCGGTCTGATTCATGCGGGGTCATGATACGTAGGCAATCCACGTAGGATTCGACCATAACTAAAAGAAAAAAAAAGAAAAAGAGGAAAAACCACAAAAAAAGAAAAATCAAAATGCTAAATGCCCTAATGCTAACATAGTGGCTTCATTTTGTCATTCCAGAAGGGTGGTTGGTTTGTAGTTTTAAAAAACGGTAATTCCTCGTTACAACACAAGGATAAAAGGCGATGGCAAACAATAATAGAATTTATGTGGTTAGTACCGGTACTCGACAGCAGGTGGATGAACGGGATGATGGGTTGGTCGAGGAGGTGCGGATGTTGAGATAACACATGGCAGATATGTATCAAGTCTGGATGATTGGGAAGGCACCACCCCGGTCACCACCGATTTTTCCAGATGTTGCCCTTACCCAAGTTACAAACACAGTGCCAAATGATCCTCCATATTCCCCAGATACACCCTTTTATCATAATTTTCCCAACTACCCTAATAACTCTATCACTCATTCTCTAGTTACATCTCCCCGAAATTACTCCCATGCCATATCCATTACCCCAAACAATGAATACCCACTCAAAGCTCACAATACCCAATATCACCTTCTAGAGGGTGCCCGCAAGAGCCTCAATTCATACAAGAAGAGCTTCCGGGATGAGCAGTTTCATGCTAGAAATGAAAGGGTTACGAGAAAAGAAGAGCGAGATGGGGTATCCAGAAAGTTGAAAAGCACAGATCAGTTCTTTAGGGACAAGCAAAGAGTGGAAAGCCAGGACAGCATACCCGCAGGGTTCAAAGCACCAAGATTCAACTTGTACGATGGGCATGGAGATCTAGTAGCCCACCTGAGGATTTATTGCAACGAAATGAGGATTATTGGGGAGAAAGACGACATAATGATGACATATTTCAGTGAAAGCCTAACTGGAGCAGCCTTGGACTGGTATACCCGTCAAGATAAGTGGCTTACATTGGGCGACATGGCTCAAGATTTTTTTCGATATTTTCAGTATAAATCGAGTATTACCTCAGATCGCTCCTCGTTATCTAAAATGGAAAAGAGGCCAGAGGAAAGCTTTAAAGAGTTTGGGTACAGATGGATGGAGCAAGCTGCTCGAGTCATTCCTCCGATTATGGAAGAAGAAATGGTCAAGCTTTTTCTATAGGCCCAGGAACTCACCTACTACAATCATTTGATCCCGGCTCTAGGAAAGCCTTTCAAGGATGTGTTAAAAATGGGGGAACTAGTAGAAGAAGGAATCAAGTCAGGGAAAATCATGAGTTGTTCGGAAGCCATTCAGAACGTACCAGTAAGCTTTGCTGGAAGAAAGAGGAATAGAAAAGACGATCTAATAGGTTCTCTTGATCGACACTTCCAGCCTCGACATCGTCCCTGTGGTGATCCTTGTGTATTAGATGATCCTCCCCGGCGTTACTTCTCTCCACAAAAATTCCAAAGTCGCTCATCACACTCCCGGTACCTAGCTCCTCAAAATGCCATCTACCCCTGCGAGCTTACCAAAAACACCCTGGATCAGGTTTTTGGCCCAATCCAGCATTTAAGAATGAGAGGTTACGGAAGAAGAAAACTCTTTCTCCATTGGGAGAATCATATGCCAATTTATTCCAGAGGTTAAGGACATTGGATATGTTAGAACCGATTCAGATGAAAATGCCGAGCTCTCTTCCAAAGAAGTTTGATCCTTCTCAAAGGTGCGCATACTGCTTAGGTGCCCTGGGACATGACATAGAGAAATGTTAGAAGTTGAAGAATGCAATTCAGAAACTTATTTATGCAGGCGACATTGTAGTGCAATGTCCAGATGCAGTAAACACTGGCCAAAGTCCATCTCATGTGTGTAACGAGACGCGTATGGTGGGAATGATTGATCGTGAGAATGAGCTGGCAAAAGAAACCCAAAAGCAGTTTGCTGAGAGCAAGGTGATGAAGGATTGTGAAAGTACCAGTAACCTTGGTGTGAAATTCAGTGGCTAAGATATCAAGTTTGGTGATTGAAAAGACGCTCCATCTCTTGGTGAACTAGAGTGGAGTTTTTGGTGGTTTATTTTGGTGTCATTTCTGTTGTCTGGGTTATCTTAGGGTTGTAATCTGGACATTGTCTTGTGATTCAAACCCTTCTATCCTTTCACCTTTTGCTTCGTCATAATAGCTTTTTTAGTGTTGTCTAGGTTTGTTCAAATATTGTAACTAGTCCAGTTTGGTTGCTTTGTTCCACTGTCAGTCTAATGCAATTCTCTGTATAGTGCCATTTCCAGTTCATTTTATTTCCTTTTCCTTTTACAATTCTTTTCATGATGGCTTTGGTGACATAACATGCACACATAATTCTCAGCCTGGTTTGTAAATGTCAGTTTAATAATGAAGCAATGAAACAATGTTCGACGGAAATAAGTAAAAGCATTATGAGAGCACTTCAAGCCCAAATCAAGTGAAACTGGGGGCAGATAAAAAATACTGTTGAACGGGCATCATGCCGCATCAATTTGAAACTAAAGGCAAGTTTGCCGCAAGTTTACTGAGGCCATTCGTGGTACCAAGATTGTTGTCTAATGGCACTAAGTAATTGACAAATATAGAAGACAAATATGGGGATGTGATTAGTAATTCTGGTGCAATCAAAAGATGTAACATTGTGTAGTTTGTACTTGGCATGTTTTG